>CAUYQU010028907.1:0-31317 GCA_963574635.1 Cheracebus regulus | reverse complement strand
TGGCAACCTGTGGGGCTCCTCCACCTGGGAATCTCCTGGTCTGTGGGTTAATAAAAATCCATCTAGAAATGCAGCGTCCACTCACCCTCTGCACTTTCACTGGGAGCTGCAATCCTGAGCTGCTCCTAATCGGCCATCTTGGAGAGTCACATGACTTTTTTTATGATACTGATGAATTTATTTTACATAGTACAATAATAAATTTTTTCCACTTAACCTTATTACAGCTTCCCATGATCTTAAACCGCCTTATAAATATAATTTTCTTACATTTCCTCTACTATTTAGATAATTTTAGGACATGACATTATTTAAGTGCTGAAAGAAAAACTGTTAGTCTAGAAGAGTAAATCCAACAAAATTATTCTTCAGACATAAACAAGAAATATTTTCTGAGACAAAAGCTGAGGAATTTCATCAACACAAGACCTATGTCACAAGCAATGCTAAAGAAAGGAAATAATGTTACTGAGCAAAAAGAAATCACCTGAAATTACAAAATTCACTGTTAATAGTAAATACACAGAAAAACACAGAGTATTATAACACTGTAATTGTGTTGTATGAATGAATTATATGTTGAGTAGAAAGATTAAAAGATAAACTTACTAAATATATAAACTACAATATCATTTAAAGTCCTAGACAGTACAATAAGTTATAAACAGAAACAACAGAAAGTTAAAATTGTGGGTACTAAGATAAAGTATAGAGTTTTTATTAGTTTTCTCTTTGCTTGTTTGTTTATGCAGTCTTTGTTAAGTTGCCATCAGCTTAACTTAATCACTTATAAGGTATTTGCAAGACTCATGGTAACCTCAAATCAAAAAGCATACAACAGATACACAAAAAATAAAAAGCAAGAAATTTAAAGCATACCATCAGAGAAAATTACCTCCACTAAAAGTAAGTCAAGAAGGAAAAGAAGAAAGAGAAGACCAAAAAACAACCACTAAACAAATAACAAAATGGCAGGAGTAAGTCTTTACTTATTAAAAATAACATTGAATGTAAATGGACTAAATTTTCCAATCAAAAGATATATCATGGCTGAATAATTTTTTAAAAAAAGGCCCAAAGATCTTATGCCTACAAGAAACATACCTCACCTATAAACACAGGCTGGAAAGAAGAGATGGAAAAAGACATTTTATGCAAAGGGAAACCAAAAACAAGAGGGTTTGGTATACTTATATCAGATAAAATAGATTTTGAAACTAAAACTATAAAAAGAGACAAAAGAGGTCATTATATAATAAGGTGGTCAATCCAGCAACAGGATATAATAATTGAAAATATATATGTATCCAATATTGGAGAACCCAAATACATAAAGCAGATGTTTTTTGACCAAAGGAGAGAGACAGGTTCTAATACAATAATAGCTGGAGATTTTAACACCCCACTTTCAGCATTAGACAGATCAACTAGATAGAAAGTCAACAAAGAATCATCAGACTTAATCTGCATTATAGATCAAAGGGATCTAATAAATATTTGAGTAATATTTTATCCAATGGCTGCAAAATACACATTATTCTCCTCAGTACATGGATTATTCTCAAAGATACAGCACATTTTAGGCCACAAAACAAGTGTTAAAAATATTCAAGAGAATTTAAATTGTATCAGTCTTCTTTTCTGACCACAATGAAATACAACTAAAAATCAATAATAAGAAGAATATTGGAAACTATACAAATACATGCAAATTAAACAATATGCTATGAATGGCTAGTGAGTCAATTAAGTAATTAAGAATGAAATTAAAACATTTCTTAAAACAAATGATAATAGACACCCAACATACACAGGCTATGGAACACAGCAAAAGCAGTACTAAGAGGAAAGTGTATAGCTATAAGTGCCTACAAGAAAAAAATAGAAAAACTTGAAATAAATATAGTGATCTTATTTAAAAAACTAGGAAAGCAAGAAAAAAACAAACTCGGGGGAGGATACAAGATGGCCAAATAGGAACAGCTCCGGAGTGCAATTCCCAGCAAGAACAACACAAAGGGTGAGTGCTCACTGCATTTCCAAACAAGTTTTTACTGCCCACAGACCAGGAGATTCCCAGGCTGAAAAGCATCATGAGTTTTCAGCACAGCTAGTGCCATGGGTTGGCACACAGAAACTCACACAAATCTGGGTCGCCATTTCAACTGGCGCCTGGAATGCCTGGGAGACAGAGCTGCCTATTTAACCGAAAGGGAGGGGCTGAGACAGGGAACCAGGTGATTTGGCTTGGCAGGTACCATCCCCACAAAACAAGCAATCTGAAATGCTCTGGAGTGAGAGTTCTGCAGCAAGTGCAGCTGGACCCTAGACAGTCCAGCTCAGTGCGGGGAAGGGCATCTGCTGCTACTGAGGCAGTCTGCCAATACTGAGGCAGTTCACACAGCACCTGGGCAGAGCCTGTGGTAGCTCAGCAACACCTCTGCTGGCAGACCGTGACTAGACTACTCTGTGAGGGGCAGGACATCTATGAAAAAAGGCAGCAGTATGACAGGAATTTATAAATAAAGCTGACCTATCTAGGACAGAGCACCTGGGTAAAGGGGCAGTTAGGAGTTCCGCTGCAGCAGACTTAAAAGTACCTGCACAGCAGCTCTGCACAGAACAACAGAGCTCCCACCACAGCATATAGTCTCCTATAAGGGACAGACTGTCTCCTCAAGCAGCTCCCTGAACCCCCATACCCAAAGAGACACCTCATAAAGGAGAGCTCAGGCTGACATCCAGCGAGTACCCTTCAGGGACAAAGATAACAGAAGAAGAAACCAGCAGCAATGCTTACTGTTCTGCAGACCCCACGGGTGATCCCCAGGCTAGCAGGATCAGGAGTGGACCTCCAGAAGTCCTGCAGTAGAGGGGCCTGACTGTTAGAAGGAAAACTAAGAAACAGAAAGAAATAGCTTCAACATCAACAAAAAGGTCATCCACTCAGAGACAGCATCCGAAATTCACCAACTACAAAGACCACAGGTAGATAAAGCCACTAAGATGGGAAGAAACCAGAGCAAAAAGGATAAAAACACCAAAAACCAGAACACCTCTCCTCTTCCAAGGGCTCACAACTCCTCACCAGCAAGGGATCAAAGACGGATGGAGAATGAATCTGATGAATTGACATAAACAGGCTTCAGAAGGTGGGTAATAACAAACTTCTCAGAGCTAAAAGAACACGTGCTAACCCAATGCAAAGAAACTAAGAACCTAGAAAAAAAGTTAGATGAGATGCTAACTAGAATAACCAGCTTAGAGAAGAATATAAACGACCTGATGGAGCTGAAAACACAGCATGAGAACTTTATGAAGCATACACAAGTTTCAACAGCCAAACTGACCAAGCAGAATAAAGGATATCAGAGATTGAAGATCAACTCAATGAAATAAAATGAGAGGGCCAGAATAGAGAAAAAAAGAGTGAAAAAACATGAACAAAGCCTCCCAGGAATATGGGATTATGTGGAAAGACCTAATCTACGTTTGATAGGTGTTCCTGAATGTGATGGAGAGAATGAATCCAAGCTAGAAAACTCTTCAGGGTATTATCCAGGAGAACTTCCCCAACCTAGAAAGGCAGGCCACCATATAAGACCAGGAAATACAGAAAACACCACAAAGATATTCCTCAAGAAGAGCAACCCCAAGGCACATAATTGTCAGATTCACCAGGGTTGAAATTAAGGAAAAAATGCAAAGGGCAGCCAGAGAGAAAGATCAGGTTACCCACAAAGGGAAGCCCATCAGACTCACAGTGGATCTCTCCACAGAAACCCTACAAACCTGAAGAGAGTGGGGGCAATATTCAACATCCTTAAAGTAAAGAACTTTCAACCTAAAATTTCATATCCAGCCAAACTAAGCTTCATAAGTGAAGGAGAAATAAAATCCTTTATGGACAAGCAATTGCTGAGAGATTTCATCACCACCAGGCCTGCCTTACAAGAGCTCCTGAAAGAAGCACTAAACAAGGAAAGGAACAGCCAGTACCAGCCACTCCAAAAACATACCAAATGGTAAAGATGATTGATATAATAAAGAAAATGAGTCAACTAATGGGCAAAATATCCAGCTAGAATCAAAAATGGCAGGATCATATTCACACATAACAATATTAACCTTAAATGTAAATGGGCTAAATGCCCCAACCAGAAGACACTGACTGGCAAATTGGATAAAACGTCAAGACCCGTAGGTGTGCTGTATTCAGAAAACCCATCTGACTTGCAAGGACACACATAGGCTAAAAACAAAGTGATGGAGGAAGATTTATCAAGCAAATGAAGAGCAAAAAAAAAAAAAAAGCAGGAGTTGCAATCCTAGTCTCTGATAAAATCAACTTTAAACCAAGAAAAGTCAAAAGAGACAAAGAAGGGCATTGCATAATGGCAAAAGGATCAATGCATCAAGAAGAGCTAATGATCGTAAATATATACACACCCAATACAGGAGCATGCAGGAACATAAAGCAAGTTCTTAACGACCTACAGAGAGACTTAGACTCCCACACAATAATAGTGGGAGATTTTAACACTCCACTGCCAATATTAGATACATCAATAAGACAGAAAATTAACAAGGATATCTAGGACTTGAACTCAGAACTGGACCAAGAGGACCTAATATACATCTACAGAAATCTCCACCCAAAATCCACAGAATATAAGTTCTTCTCAGCACCACATCATACCTACTCTAAAACTGACCACATAATTGGAAGTAAATCACTCCTCAGCAATTGCATAGCATTTCACAGGTTTAAATAAAATATTGGTTGGCTGCTTATTTGTTATTTTCATCCCCTATTCCTTCCTGTCTCCATTGTTAGGCACACTTATTGGCATAAAAGAGGTTTTTATTACCCATTTTTAGACTGTATTCTAGCCTGGGCAATAAAACAAGAATCCCATTCTCTCTCCCTCTTTCTCTTCTTCGTTCTTTCTCTCTTTCATTCTTTTTTTTTCTTTCTTTTGCTGTTTCTTTCTCCTTTTCTCTCTTTTTCTAAAAAAAATAAAAATAAATATAAAAAACTTCTAGCAGTGTAAAATGATTCTAAATAACTCAATTAATGATTACTATGACTATGCTGCTTTATTTTCCTTTATTGTTTTTCTAATATGTTTTTGCCTTCTAATTTTATTGTTGTTTTTTCGTGTAATTTTTGTTTAGGGATATCTAGGAACGTAGCAAACCACTGCATTTATTTTATGATCAAATTGGGGAATGTTCAACTTTTTAATGAAAAATTTAAACCATTTACATTTATTCTCATGCTTGTTATGCTTGGTTTTTCTACATCATTTTATGCTTTCTGTGTGTTTGCTTTTTAATATTCCCTTTCTGTTCTAATTTTCTTTATAAGCCACTCTTTGTTTTAATCTTCTGAAAATATTTGGAATTCTGGTAAATTGAATCTAAAACTTTAAAATCTGTGTTTAGTTATCAAATATAAAGAATGTCATTTTCACTCTAATCTATTGGAAATGTGGATATTAGCACTGGCGTTTTCTCTTGCCCTCTACTCTTTCCTTTCTACCTTCCTTTATTTTGAATTCAGATAATATTCTCTTTTAAATTTATATAATATGTATATAATTTCTTTACAAACAACTTTTACCTTCTATGTAACCACATCTATCACGATTACTCAAATTATGTCTATATGTTTAATACAGTCAATGCTCACTGCAGTGTAATTCATGTCTCAGTAATTGAACAATTCATGACTACTAATTTGTTAAGCACTATTATGTAGGTGTATATTTTTCAAAACATTTCTCCAGACTCCAAACATATCTCACAGTGTCTTCCTATTCCCTTAAGATAAAAACCACAACTTTCTCCAGTAAGTTCTATATGCATCACTATATTGTTTTCTGGCTTTTAGCATTCACAATCTCCTTTTTGCTCATTTGTAGCAACCAATTTCTTCTCTCTTCAGAATGTCTGTAGCATTTGCTTCTGTTTCTTTGAAATCAATTTTTTAAAGACTTTTAAATTCAGAAATACTTTTCTTGCCTTTTTGTTTATTGCCTCTACTCCATTTCTTCTGGATTCTTTTTTTAGAATACCTACTAATTATGAAGTGAATTTCTGCTCTCTATTGCTGATAGTTGCTATCTTCTTTCATACTGCTTTTGGAGACAGAGTCTCGCTCTGTCGCCCTGGCTGGGGTGCAATGGCGCAATCTCAGCTCACTGCAACCTCCGCCTCCTGGGTTCAAGCAATTCTCCTGCCTCAGCCTCGAGTAGCTGAGACTATAGGCAGACACCAACATGCCCGTCTAATTATTTGTATTTTAGTAGAGGCGGAGTTTCATTGTTTTGCCCAGGCTGGTCTCGAACTCCTGGCTCAGAATTACAGGCACAAGCCATGGCACCTGGCTTAATTGCCTTTTTATAGTAGTATGTCTTCACTTTCTTTATCCTTATATAAATTTTATTTTAGCTACTATATTTTTTCATTTCTATGCATCATTTTTTGTTCTTACCTCCTATGTCTACCCCCCATAAGAGCCTGGTTAGTTTAATGGAAGAAAGTATCCTCTTTTTAGGAATTGATATTTTATGTTTTAATGGTTCCTTCTTTTGCACAAAATCTATTTCAGAGGAGAGTGAATTTGCTTAGTCACAGTACATTACCATGCTTCTCTTGTGCTACAGAATTTTTCCATAAACCTTATATTGATTTTTCTATATTCTGATCTTTATGAAGAAGGTATATGCTAGCCTAGTATTGAAACATTGACAAGAAAGAATTGTTCTGGGACTAGCCAAAGATTGGGTGCAGGGGCAGTGGGAGAGGGTGCTCTCCCAATTCCTTCACATTCCCAGGTCAGATCCAAAGGAGGAAAGAGTTGCAACAAGTTATAAATGCACGCGCGCACGCACACACACACACACACACACACACACACACACGTTTTGTTTTTTGGGGTTTTTTTGAGAAGAGTTTCACTCTTGTCACCCAGGCTGGAGTGCAATGGCGCAATCTCAACTCACTGCAACCTCCACCTCTGGGGTTCAAGTGATTCGTTTACCTCAGCCTCCCGAGTACCTGGGATTACAGGCACCCACCACCACACCTGGCTAATTTTTGTATTTTTAGTAGAGAGGGGGTTTCACCATTTTGGTCAGGTTAGTCTCGAACTCCTGACCTTAGGTGAACCACCCACCTAGACTTCCCAAAGTGCTGGCATGAGCCACCGCACCTGGCTAAATGCACATATTAAATGACCTAGACAGGAGCAGAGCCACCTTCGGGAAGTGGTGGAGAGGGGAGGGTTATCTCTTAACATCTAAAGGAACCAAAGACAGAAAGGCCTTCTGCTGTGCCCTCACTAAATATATCCCTAGCAGCACAGTGTTTTAGAGCAGGAGTAAACTAAGGCCCAGAGAGGTCCAGCCATCTCTCTAGCTATGCCATAGTCTGCACTTGAACCCAGGTGCCCTGACCTCCACATTCAAGTCATCACATGTGACCACACCAGCTGTGCGCTGCACATCTGGAGGGCTCCATTCACAGCACTCCAATGCAAAGGGCGCCCCTAGAGTTGTGCACTGTGGCAGCCTACATTCAAGGATCTTATTTTTAAATCTTCATGGAATTTTCTCTGTTCTCTTATGGCCTCTTTATCATAATATACATTTTTCATTTTATGAGTACATTATTATCTTGAATAATTCACATTCTTCATAATCCTTCTGAAGTTTCCTTCTTTTCCCTGAATTGTCCCCATTTTCTCTGGGGTCAGTTCTGTTTGTTCACTCTCATTTTATGCCGCTCATTCTCTTCACAAGCCTGGGAGCACTGGCTCTCCATTCACATTTCTGCAGAATGGTCTAGGTCAAGCTTGTCCAACCCCCCAGCCCGCAGGCCACATGCAGCCCAGGATGGCTTTGAATGCGGCTCAACACTAATTCATCAACTTTCTTAAAACATTATGAGATTTTTTTTTGGCAATTATCTTCTTTTTTAGCTCATTGGCTATCGTTAGTGCTTGTGTATTTTATGTGTGGCCCAAGACAATTCTTCTTCCAATCTTTCAAGCCAAAAGATTGGACACCCTTGGTAGGTTAATCAATAGAGAGAGATGGGTTTATGTTTGTCCCTCTAGGGAGGGGAGCGAATGTGGGTTTTCTGTCTGTAGGGGAAGTGTGTTCACTAGAAGGCATCTCTTCCTGCTGTAAGAAAGCAGAGCAGGCGGGTGGTACCACTTCTGACATTAAGATCGTCTTCTGGACTCCGACCGTCCATATTGTGAAGCTTGGCCCCTTGCATACAGATCTCTCAATTACTTTAGAAAATACAGATTTCCCTTCAGCCTTAGCTGGAAAGAACACCCATTAGCAGAGAGAGGGGCTTTGAAACCTAATCAAGGCAGCCATCCTAGAGACGGTTTGCTCCTTATCTCCAGGTTGGCCACACCCCCTCCTTTCCTGCTAGTTTCTCCCCACCATGGACTTCTGGGGGTTGAGGAGGCTCTCCTCACTCCTTCTTTCTCTAGGGCAGAACTGAGCCCTGGCCCTCTCTAGTCTGGTTTGCACATGAGCTTAAATATGATATGCCTTCTATATTCTAGAAACTCTTCAAAACAGCTGACCTTCTCCTATGTCACATTCATTCTCACTTTTTAATAAACTCATTTATTTCATACCTTCTTACATTGAACTCACTTATTCCTGCTGATCCTTTTAAAGGTGGAAGAGGTTGAATGTGTGTGCTCAGTCTGCCTTCTTGAACCAACAGCTAGGTAGAGAATTTCCAACAGGCTGAAGTCAGAGGTAAAGAGCAGCTTGGAATGTTAGAAATATTCTTTTTAGGCACTTTCTAAAGTGTCTCAAAAAATGACTCTTGTTTCATTCTAAAGCTTAAAATTTGTACATTTATATAATATATATTCTATATAGATTCTGTAAAAAGTCTGTATTTTATATGCTACCACTCTATATATTATTATTTTTTATTTTATTTTTAGGTGGAATCTCACTCTGTCACCCAGGCTGGAGTGCAGTGGTGCAATCTCGGCTCACTGAAACCTCTGCCTCCTGGGTTCAAGGGATTCTTCCACCTCAGCCTCCTGAGTAGCTGGGATTACAGACGCCTGCCACTATGCCTGGCTAATTTTTTGTATTTTTAAATAGAGACAGGGTTTTGCCATGTTGGTCAGGCTGGTCTCGAACTCCTGATCTCAGGTGATCTGCCTACCTCGCCCTCCCAAAGTGCTGGGATTACAGGCATGAGCCACTGCAGCTGGCCCAAATTTTATGATTTTATATTTACACACATTTATATATAGTTATAATATATATTTTATATAAACTCTAAAATTCCACATATTTTAAAGTAATATGCATTTTTTTACAATGACAAAGGAATATTTTTAAAGGGTATTAGACAGTTATTAGAACAGTGGTTTAGAACTCTGTCCCATGAAGACCTGAGGTTTGGCAGAGGTGGCTCCAGGATAAAGGAGTGTGAATGAATTAACTCCCAGTCTTCCTGCCCTACTTCAGAAAAAGTTCTGCCACTTTTATCTACTTTTTATACTTAGGGTTCTATGTAAGATTTCAGCTGGAAAATGAGCACCAGAGCCTAAAAACTGTTTGAAACACCCTGTATTAGAGGATTAATATTTGGAGTATTCAGGGTTGCCGTGATTTATAAAAAAGTTTTGTTGTTTATTTAATAATCACTAAAGAGTTGGCTGTTTCTAACAATCAGAATTTATTAATTCTGAGAACGTTTGTCCTCGAGTGCATCACAGGTTTCTCCTGCCACCTGGTGGCCACATATGTCTATTGCAGGGGCAATTTCTAAATTTATCTGGTATCTGCTCAAGTTGCAAATGCAACTCACAAGGCAGTGAAGATTTGGACAGGGCTTTTTATATCCATGACAAGCTACAAGGCACTTCTACATCAATTATGTCATTTGGTCTTACCACCCGACCTTTCAGGTGGGTATTCATATTCTCTCCCATTTTCAGGAGAGGAAAAAGTAGCTCAAAAGCTAAGTAACAAAACAATAAAAGCTGCGCAACTCTCCTTAGATGAAGGCCAGAAAACTATGGGATTCAAACTCATAATGGAGAGGGAGCAAACAGAAACTTGTAATGGTTAGCTTTGTGACTATTTAAAGGGGTTGAAATCTGGAGAGATTTTTGGGCCAGTGGTATAAAACTGACAGTCATCAGAATAGAGGTGTTATTTGAAGGCAAAGGCTGATCAAAAGTTGAAGCCAGGGGAAATGGCACAATGGGTATCACACTAAGGTGTTGTGAGTTAGTGGCAGCAGGTGAGAGAAAGGTAAGTGTTTAGTTCGCCAGGAAGCTCACATGTGGCCGTCTAAAATTGCAATCTGAAGAATGGAAATCTTTGTCCATTTCATGAAAATACATAGTTCAAAGAAGAAAGAAGAAAAGTAGACATAACAGCTCCACTCCACACAGTGCAGATCAAACCTAAAATTCAGTGCCCCACTTGTTATGGGAAGCAGATGTGACAGCGAAAAATAACTAGGCCTGAATATTCACAGCTTCTTTCCCTGCTTACCCCTCACTCCCAAAGGGATTCTTTCTTGCCAGATTATCCAGCAGTCCCTAAACATTTTTTGTGAGTAGTGGGGTAATTAACAAGGAAGATGATACAAGATGAGGAAGAAGATACCAGGACTTAAAGCAGAAAGGAAGAGAACTCAGGACACGAGGAAAAGAAGGTATGCAGAAAAAGGAAAGTGGGCCAGACATGGAGAGAAACCCTACTGCTGGGTTTAGAAAAGAGTATTTTGGAGTTTACAGTAGGAGAGAAATGAGACTTTGGTATTGTAGCCTTGCATAGAAGACGTGTGGATGGAGAGGGAGCAAACAGAGCTGGGCCTAGCCTCAGATAGGTCATCAGGCAGAGAAGAGCAGATCATAGGAGCAAGAGATTGGAGCCTGGAGCAAGTCTCAAATCCAGGCAGACGACAAGAGGTGCAAAAAAAATGGGCCATAGGTCAAAACTCCTGAGAAAAAGCCCGAGACCAGCTTGATTCTGGGGCAAAATCTGTGCCATCCATGATTTACCTGCCAAGACAAACCAGATTCTCGGATGGGTCCTTGCTAATAGATGCCTGAGAGACAGGGCCCCATCCCACTGGATAAAGGAGAGAAGGGAGAGGCTGCGTATAGATGCCTGAGAGATAGGGCCCCATCCCACTGGATAAAGGAGAGAAGGGAGAGGCTGAGTAAAGCTTCTGAAACATTCAGGTGCAACAGACAAAACTCTGTCCAGGGCTAAGGGCCCAGCTCTGCCGTTTTCTAACTGGTAACCTTAAAAACACCCCCCGCCTCCAAGGTTTCCACACCATCCTCTTCACACATAATGAGTGGAAGTAGCTGGGTGATTGCTGAAGGCTCTTCCAGCTCTGCCTCCACCTCAGAGTTTCAAAGCATCCCATTTGGTTGCAGGCAAACTAGCGGTCTCCTTCCCCTAGAACAGGCTGGGACTGAGAGGAGCAGGTCTTCCTTTAAGGCTGTGGCATTTGCTAAGGGGAGTCTCTCTCCAAACCCCACTCTGTTCAGCAGCTTTCGTCATCACCATGTGCTTCACAACTGCCTCCTACCTAGTTTGGAGGCATAACCTCCAGCACACTCTTTCATGCACAAAGCTCCCACCACATCCTATGCATCTGAGTTCCCCTTGCTCAGCTCAGGGCCTTTGCCATACCTGGTCCTCCGTCCACATGGAATGTCACTGGCCAAAAGCTCATTCTTTATGCTTCTCAGTAGATTCTATGACAGGAAAGTGCCAGCTTCTTGCTTTCTCAGGCCACCATCTCTGATTCCTTAGAATCCTAGAATTCTGGAGCTGGTGGGTTTAGGATTTTAGATTATAATCTAAGTGAAGGCTCAATAAGTGTTCATTAAGCTATTAAATGATTTACTAATTTAAATAAGTAATAGGTACATGAATGTATAATAATAAATCCAAATACATCTCACTATATTTATGTCACCATCTTCATCTGTCACTGGATTTTTATAATAATTTGTTCTGTTGACATCTGCCTCCCCTTCCATCTTTCCTCCTACTAAAACCTAAACTGAGCCAGACACAGTGGCTTATGCCTGTAATCTCAGCACTTTGGGAGGCCAAGGCAGGTGAACCACCTGAGGTCAGGAGTTTGAGACCAGCCTGGCCAACATGGTGAAACCCCATCTCTACTAAAACTACAAAAAAAAAAAAAATAGCTAGGTGTGGCGGTGGGTACCTGTAATCCCAGCTACTCAGGAGGCTGAGGCAGGAGAATCACTTGAACCCAGGAGGCTGAGGTTGCAGTTAAGCCAAGATCATGCCATTGCATTCCAGCCTGGGTAACAACAGTGAAACTCTGTCTCAAACCAGAAAAAAAAAAAAAACTTATGCTGTATTTGCCACTTCTCTGCTCAGTCCCCTCCAGCGGAGAAGCCACAGGTTTCAGAGTGGCTTACAGAGTCCTGCCTGGTTAGGTCTCCTTGATTCTCTGATCTCTCCTACCACACTCACTCCACATCAACCACGCTGGCCTCCTTGCTGGTTCACAAATATGCCCTATTTCTAACTCTTCCATGACTTTGCCTGCCTGGGTCACCCCTTCACACTCTCCAATCTTTGCTCCCATGTCACTTTCTTTGGGAGGAGTTTGCTGACCACCATATTTAAGATTTGCAATACGTTTCTTCTCTGGTGTTCCCTATCTGCCTCTCCTGCTTTATTTTTTCCATAGTACTTGTCACTTTATGACCTATGACATAAATTACTTATTTTATTTACTTTCTGTCTCTCCTAATAAGCCCTTGAGAATGGATTTCTGGTTGGCCTTGTTCACTGTTGTATCCCCAGTAGTTGGCACTTAATATTTAATGAATAAAATTTCTGGTTCCTAAGTCTTTTGATTCCAGCATAGTGTCTCATTCAAATAAACTAGTCCCGCAGCCAAAAATAATTTGAACCTTTTATTATGCTTTTAAGAAACACTTAAGAAGATTGCAATCATAACCCAAGTGATACTTCTTAAAATTTCCTTTCCACCCTTCTGTAATTCTTCAGTTCCAGCAGCTGCTTCTGCTAAAACCTTCTTTTCCACATCTCTCCCACATGGAGACTTTCCCAGTTTCTTTACTTTTTCTTTCCTGCAGGCCATTGGCCCCTGCATCTTCACCAGAAGTTACCACTAGGACATCTGCTTCCACCACCACTGAGCAATACTAGGATGCCTGGAGATACTCCCTCACCTTCTATGGAGGGAAATGAGCAGAGTTCTCTAAAAAGTGAAGTTCTCTCATGTTGAGTGCTTTTCCCAAAGTAATTGCAATAAATCATATTTTTGATAATAGTTTTGTTCCTTTGTTATAAATGCAACCTTAGAAAGCAAAAGGCCAGAGATTCCAATACTTTCCCAAGGGGTCACTCCATGTGTTTGTTAGTGGAAATACTTGTACTCTTCTTGTTAACTTATCTATGACCAGGTAGGTAGAGGTTAGAGATTTCCCTTTCCTCTAAACTTTTAGAATGTTGACCTTTCTGGGGAGTTTCGAGAATGGGAGTCTGGGAGAGCATTACAGGTCACTCGAGAAGAGAAACTGACTGAAAGCCTCTCTCCCTCTTTAACACACACACACACACACACACACACACACACACACACACACATACACACCCTGTCCTCGCACCCAGGTGCTCAGCTCTCTGAGGGGGAGATCTGGCTAACTAGAAAAACAGATTCCAAGGAACAGCCAGGCTACAAAGCTTTTGATACCAGGGACCTGTTCAGTTCAGCTGATGGCCAAGACCTCGGAATAAGAGGATAGGCAGTCATCTGGAGAGAAACTCCAGGGTGCCAGGACCCCAGAGCTCCTGCCCTGAAATCATAGGGAGTCATCACTGGAGGAGAAAGGGAAGAGCTGGAACCAAAGGTGAGCCAAGCACCCCAGAATTCCCCTGGAGCAAACCTTGTGCTGCAAAGAAAACTTGAGACGCTTGATGGGGTCAGTCAATGGGTCAAGAGGGGTTCACCTATCCCAGTCAGGCCTGAGAATCCTGACCCTAAGCATATGAGGCACATACAGTAAAGCTGCTGATAAAATTCCTTCTTTGGTGAAAATGGGCAAAAAATTTGGAACAGAATAAAGCCTGCAGATAGGACCATCAGAGGCACAGACTGGCCAAAAAAATTCATTCATTCATTCATTTATTCAACAAAGATTTAAGTGCTTACTATTGCCAGGCATCGTCCTCTTGGGCCTGACAACCTGATCAAATAGACAAACCCCTATGTGGGATGAATCACCACTAGGGAATGTCTCCATGACACCTTCCTTCTGGCTCCTCCAAACCCACACTCACTCCTCACCGCTGGAGAACTGTGAAAACAAACTTCAGGGAGTACAGTCTGCTTGCGCTAGCTATGTACTTTAACCCCAGAAAGAGTTCAACAACAAAACCAAAATCACAGTGCCTTGAGAAATAAAAGAATGTCCACGGCTGATTTTATTTTTGTTATTTCCTAGAACTCTTTGGCAGCCTACTCAAGATTCCAGGATTCCACAGAGCACAATTTAAAATCCTTTGTCCTCAGTCACGCTGACCTTCCAAAAAAGTGGTGGGCACACACTCTATCCCCCAAGCAGCAGTAGCAGTGAGCTATATCAAAGCAGAGTGAGCCAGGCTTCATTACAGGAGCTCTGAGGCCTGAATTGGGCCTCCCAGAGGGTCCATGCGGACTTGTAAATAGATGCAGTAAAAGAGTAAATAATGAATTTGTGCAACTGGAGGGAAAAGCTCCAAAGCAGTTCTCTGCGATGGGGAGACAAGCATTTAAAAAGGAGTGCCTGAGCATGCACCTCGCCCAGCAAATGTAATGGCTTCATATACATTCATGAGCTTTGGTCTCTCCACTCTTCCTCTTTTTTAGTCACAATCATAAAAGACAAAAGAAAAGTGAGAGGGGAGAGAAACATAGATAAACTTTAAGGGTACAAATTGCAAACACAACCTACGGTTTGTAAATTGCTTGGAGACCTTTGGAGGGAGAATCAAGGAAATAAAAAGTAGAACATGCAGGAATATTGCTGTTTAGGGGCATGTCTCTGCTCTGGGCATAAAATCTTGTCTGGAGAACGGTTGAGAGGCACAATACCGACTAAATGTGAGATTGCTTTGTAGAAAGGACGTGCCTCCTTCTCCACTCTGCATTCCTCCACCTGTCTCCTGTAGCCACCTCCAAGGTCCTATTTATAGAAGCTCCAAGGTTCTATGGCTTTAGTTACATTCAAAACCAGGGGGCTCTGAGGTCCCTGCTATGTGTGTTGGCCTCTGCTGCCTCCAACCCACCCCCACCCCAGGTAGACCCACTGAGAGCCCAACCTGCAGTCAAGTCACACTTTCTGAGTTTAAACCCCAGATCAGCCACTTTTGCTGTAACCTGCACCTTCTTTCAGAAAGCATTCACGGTCAGCTGCAAAATGGCTTTTCCATTTTCTGCGTTTATGCCTGTGTTGCTTTGTAATTTGCATAGGGAGATTTATTGGTTTTAGAAATAAACACGAAGACACAGACACATAAACACAGTGAGGAAACTGGCTTCCGGTAACCTGATGTCAAGTTATGGTTACATGCTGGGGTCTTGTGCCCCGAAAGGGAAGTGTGTGTTGCTAACTTCAGCTGGAAGGGGTGCAGTGGTGCAGCTGAAAAGAGGGAAAGGAAGATCACAGGCCATCTGCCTTTTCCACACCAGGCTGTGTGTTTAAACCAACGGCGACGGAGCCAGCTCAGCGGGGTCACCGGGCTCTGCTGCCTGTATCCTGCGAGTGAGACTGACCCCAGGCCCTAGCAAGCTGTTCCGGAGCCCCGGGCTGCTGGAGGAGCTGCTCTTCAGAAGGGAGGCGAGATGAAGGTCATACCCATTCGTGTTTAGCCCTGGCCTGGCGGCGGCTCTGCAAACCTTGGCATAGGGCCAGTGTGGATAATTACATTTCACCTGCCCAAACTCTCCCGTGGTTTCCCTCAGAGACAGATCCTTTTCCGTGGCTGCCATGATCCAGAACATAAATACTCTCTCAAAGGCAGGATCCTACGCCTGGGCAGCTGAGGTTTTGTTCCTTAGGAGGAAAATCCTCTTGTAACAACACACACTCGTTGCTTTATTCTTTCAGTGAACATTTATTAAGCACCTACTTAATAAGTGCTAACCACTGCGCTGGGGGTGCAAAGATGAATAAGACAGTTTGTTTGTTTGTTTTGGCCCTGAGAAGCCCCCAGTTTAGTAGGAAAGCTGTCAATGTGAGTAGTAAATGCCTTTAAAAGTAGAATATGGCCAGAGAACTGCTAAGAGAGATTCTAAATATCCTTAGAAGAGTCGCTGGGCACGGTGGCTCACCCCTGTAATCCCAGCATTTTGGGAGGCCGAGGCGGGCGGATCACGAGGTCACGAGATGGAGAACATCTTGGCCAACATGGTGAAATCTTGTCTCTACTAAAAACATGAAAAATTAGCTGGGCATGGTGGCACGCGCCTGTAGTCTCAGCTACTCAGGAGGCTGAGGCAGGAGAATTGCTTGAGCCCGGGAGGCGGAGGCTACAGTGAGCTGAGATCACGCCCTGCACTCCAGCCTGGAGACAGAGTGAGACTCCATCTAAAAGAAAAAAAAGAGTCAAGGAAGGCTCTAGGATCAGTGATATTGACACTGAGCTTTTAAATAGAACCTCAGTAAGCAGACAATGAGGAGGAATGTGCAAGGCAAGGAGCAAATACATATGCCAAGTAAGAGGCCCTGAAGGAGCATGGCATTGACAAGAAAGAGTGGTGGGAACTTGGCAAGGCAAGAGTGGTGGGAACATAAGGCATGACACAGAGGGGTGGGAGGAAGGGGAGGCTGGGAACAGAGTCTCTAGTTAGGTTGTGAAGCCCTGGGAATATCGTGGTAAGGAATTTGTCTACTGCATTGAAAGGTCTTTAAGCAGTGAAACAACTGATCCACCAGTGCTCTGCGGCAGTGTGGAGAGAAGGGTGGGAAAACTGAGAAAGCAAAGGTCAGAAGTGGCAGCAAAAATGACACTACCGCCCTCAACCCAGCAAGAGGTAGGTAGAGCCTGAATGAAGGTGGAGAGAGTGGGGAGGCGGGAGCAGACGATAGAAGCATTCAGGAAAGGGAATCAACAGGTTTTTAGTGGCTGGTTGGGTGAAAAGTGAGAGAGGAGAAGAATTTAGAAGGGTGGGTGGCAGGACTATTCACCAAGATGCCATAGAAGGAAGCAGAGGAGGCCGAAGGAGCTCAAGCAGAGATTCCAGAAGGCAGCCGGAAATGCAAGTCTGCGCTCATAAACTTGCATAAGTTTTCTGCCGTGACTACAGGCTACATTTTATCAACAATTTATCTCTGATGGCTCTAGGCCAGTGGTCTTCAAATATGAGCTTAAGATTCAACTAGAAAGCTTGTAAAGCAGACTGCTGAGCCCTACCCCAAGAGTTTCTAATTCAGTAGGTCTGGGGCGGCCAGCCGGAGAAGTTGCATTTCTAACAAGTTCCCTATGATGCTCTTCTGCATTGACCTGGAGCTCACACTGTAAGAGCCTCTGCTCTAGACTTTTTCTGGGGACATCTTCCTTACTTGATCTAATATTTTTTAAGGTGGGTAACTAGAGGTGGAGTTGATTTCTTAAAAATTCCCTTTTACCAACAGAATTCTAAGGATTCAGTTCAAACCACAAAGTAGAAGTGTTTAAATTTGGTGACTGATTAATCTCCCACTTTTATTACTCAAATGACAAGTTTTTTAAAAGAAATCTTAGCCTATAAAAATAAATAATTTTTTGAGGGCCTATTATATGCCAGGTTTTGTGCTAAGCACTTTACATACATTGGTTCATTTAGTTCTCGCAATAACCCTGTGCAAGTGAGTACTGTTATAACTCCCATTTCCAAGATGAAAAAATTGAGCCACTGAATGATTACAATTAACCCAAGGTCAAGTTCCCAGCAAATGGCAGATTAACCACAGATCCTATGTTCAAATGCCACAATATATTGCTGCCTTTATCATCCCACATTTTGCTCTACAAAATAGTCTAGCTTTCTCCAAGACCAAAATCTTCCACATTCCATTATACCATTAACCTGTAGTGGTTTCTGTTTTCAAAAATCTGCCAGCACATAGCTGGCAACCACAGTGGAGTGTAATAAGTGTCATTCAGCCTCTTAATAACCCTTGTGCATTGAACAATCAAAAGAATGGAAGGGTCAAGTGGAAGGCAACGCCCTGTAGTGCTATGAATGTGTTGGATTCTCTGCGATCACGCCTAGGGGATACACAGGCATTCTCAGCATATTAGAGTGTAAGAGCCTCTCGCAACATCTGTTCCAACAACATCTCTAGACAGTACATGCAGTGTCATCCTTAAAAGACAATTTTCAGAAAGGTTTAACAATTGCTAAGAATTTTTAGCCACCCACAAAGCAAACAAAGCATAAAGTTGATGTTCCAGCTCTCTACATAGAATCTAATGGTAGGTATTTAGCCCCTAAGTTACATGCCTAACTGTGAGACAGAATGTGTCCTATGAGATCACAGGACATCAGATATCTATAACCTGTATCTTAGCATCATTTTAATGTAACCTCCTAAAAGCTAGGAAATGTGACTAAGGCTGCCTGAGGAAGCCATAGGTACTAGGATTCAGCCACCCGTGCCCCCCCTCAATCCCCTGCTCTTGAGAAATTAAGCCCTTTGAAGGGCATAAGTGAGTGCCCTTCTGGAAAAGAGGCCTAAGGAAAATTTCAGCAGGAGGACTATCCCCAAACTAATCCAGAGCTAAGCCTGACCCAAGCAGTTCTAGACACACTGACAAGGGAGACCTGGAATTACGTCTTAATGTCAAGGCAAGTCCTTATGTGTAAGCCTTCATCCAAATCTCTGTCTACATTACTGGCCTTCAATGTCATCACTAGAGCCTGGACTTGAATCTTAGTCCTTGTGATTTAGGTTCAAGAACTCCACCCTACTTCATTCTTGCAGTCCCTTTCCCGGAGGGCCTGGACATTAACATCGATAACACTCCCACCACCGAAAGCATTTTCCACACCTGCAACTGGCTAGGTCTTACTCTAAACCAGGCAGAACTGTTCCAAAGAAAATGCTGCCTCTTGTCTGAATTCCAGCAAAACCTTGGCTTTAGCTCCTGCTGCCCTAATCCAGACACTGCTGTCCTAATCCAGTGGGCACAGACACTGTGTAAGAGATTGCTGTTCCTCACGAAATTAATTTCCTCTTCTTCTTGGGCCCATATCCCAGTCTCCCTTGCAGTTAGATGTGGACATATGATTCAGTTCTACCAAAGGAAACTCGGAAGTAGTGTTCCAGGTCTGGCCCATAAAAACCTCCTGTGTGACCTCTTTTCCCTTCCAGTGGCTTGGTGTTGATGTCCAGGATAACCTTGAGAGCCATGTATTAAAGATGGCAGATCCTGCCAGCCTGGATCCCTGGATTTCTGGGTGCAACATAGTTATCCACCTACTGGAACTATTTTGGACTGTTCGTGAGTCATTCATTATACACTCAGGAACCTTGGTTACTGCAGTTGGCCTATCCAATTAATACAAGTGGATTCAATAGTAGTCCTTGGAATATCCTTCACATGGAGCCTCCTCATTGATGCGTTAATCTTCCTGGCTTGTACTCAGCCTCAGCTTGCTTATATTTTCTACCACACATGGCTGAGATCCCAGCATCTTTCTGCCAATCCCATCTAAGTAAGAACAGCACCTAAGGGCTCAAGGATGAGAAAGGCAAGATTTGTGGCAAGGAGATGGGAGAGTATACACAGCCACAGCCCTTAGTCTATTTCTCTCAGTCTGTCCATCCAGTGATGGTTTGACAAGTCTTCCTCAATAAGGGAGGATGTATGTCTGTAACTTCAGTGCCACCTTATGAAGAGATGAAAGAATTCAAAAGCATGCTGCAATATTACTGATTTTTCTTGCGTTTCTAGATTTTTCAAACTGGTTTTTTATAAGACATGTGGAAACTGCCTTCTTTAAGGTAATTAGGAATTGCTGAAATGAATACTTCTGTAACCCAGATTTAAAATGTTGTAAAAGGTGTTTTGAATCCCTATCGGAAATGTGCTCTTCTTACAACACTTGGGCTTAGAATCTTAGGTCCTTGAATCAGTCAAGAGCAGAGATGAGACACAAGAGAGAAACATGGTCACACCATGAATTTCATGAGCATGGGCCTATTGCTGCACCTTGTTTGCTCTGAAGTGACTTCCTTGATCAGAACAATGCCACATGGAATTATGCAGATAATGGAATATACATATAAGGCATTCTGGAAGTCCACGTGATATGGTTTGGGTATTTGTAACATCCAAATCTCATGCTGAAATGTAATCCTCAAAGCTGGAAGTGGGGCCTGGTGGGAGGTGTTTTGGTCATGGAAGAGATCCCTCGTGGCTCGATGTTGCCTTTGCAATAGATAATGAGTTCTTGCGAGATCTGGTTGTTCAAAAGTATGTGGCATCTTCCCCCTTTCTCTCACTCTTGCCATGGGATGTGCCTGCTTCCACTTTTCTTTGCACCATGAGTAAAAGCTCCCTGAGGCCTCCAGAGATGCCTGTGCCAGAGCTATGCTTCCTGTACACCTGGAGAATCTGAGCCAACTAAACCTCTTTTCTATATAACTTAGTCATCCTTGAATATTTCTTTATAGCAACAAAACAATGGCCTAACACAGCACAGATAATAGTTTTGGTAGAAGCATTACAAGCAAAGATGTCAAATCTACACTCAAATTAGCATCTATTCTGGTAGGAACAAAATGCTGCTCCTTCCATAATGGAAACAATCCAGTGTAATCAACCTGCCACCAGGTAGCTGGCTGATCACCCTGGGGAATGGTGACATAATGGGAACTCAGTATTGTTCTCTGCTGTTGGCAGATTGGGCACTTGGCAGTACCTGTAGCCAAGTCAGCCTTGGTGAGTAGATGTCCGTGTCGCTGAGCTCATGCATAACCTCCATATGCATTCAGAATAAGCTTTCCAAATTCTGTAAAAATCATTATTGATATTTTGGTAGGGATTGCTTTGAATCTGCAGATTGCTTTGGGAAGTACAGTCATTTAAAAAATAGTCTTGCAATGCATAAACATGGAATATATCTTTTCATTTATTTAGATCTTTAATTTCTTTTAGCAATGTTATGATTTTCAAGAACAAGTCTTTTATCTTCTTCATTAAATTTATTTCTAGGGATTTTATTCTTTTGGATGCTGTATCAGCTAGGGTTCTCCAGAAACACAGAACTTACAGGATAAATGGATGGATGAATAGATGAATGGATACAAACAAACATACATACATAAATTTATTTTACGGAATTGGCTCACACAGTTACGGAGCTGGCAAGTCTAAAATCTATATAGGCCAGGCTAGAAATTCAGGCAGTAGTTGATTTGCAGTGTTGAGGCAGAATTTCTTCTTATCTGGTAAAATTCAGTTTTTATTCTTAAGCAGTTAACTTGATTGGATGAGGTTCATCCACACTGCCAAGTGTAATCTCTTTTAACTAAAGTCAACTAATTGTAGATGTAATCTACATCTGCAAATTACCTTCATAGCAACATCTAAATTAGTGTTTGATTAAATGAGTGAATATTATAGTCTAGCCAAGATAACACATAAAACTAGCCATACTAGCCATCATAACAGCTGAATTGTGTGAACACTCAAGATTGAGAGCCACTGAATATACAATTACCATGATTTAATATTTCCCTGAAAATTCAGGTCAATTTTGTAAATATATATTGGTAAAATAATTTTTAAATCACAAGAGAATCAACTGAAAAACAATCATTGAAAAAGTTAAAAACATGGTTGCCAAAAATGTAAATTACTGTAAAGCTACAATAATAAAGAAAATGTGGTACTGGCAAAAAGATAGATGCACATTATCAATGGAACAGAATAGAAAGCACAGAAATAGACCTACACAAATATAGTCAAATAATCTTTGACAAACAAACATAGGCAATTCAATGAAGAAAGGATCACCTTTTCTACAAATGCTGCTAGAAAACATGGACATACACATAAAAAATTAATAATAATAACAAAGTCACAGACCATACGTCTTTCACAAATATTACTTCAAAATGAACCATAAATCTAAATGTAAAATTAGAAACAATCAAACCTCTAGAAGAAAACATAAGAGAAAAACTATGTGCCCTTCGGTTTGATTATGACTTTTTAGATATGACACCAAAAGTATAATCCATGAAGGAAAAAACTGTTGTTGGAATTAATTAAAATTTAAAATTTCTGGAGGAAGGGAGAACAAGATAGCCAAATAGATCCCTCCAGAAATCATCCCCACTGCAGGAACACCAAATTGAACAACTATCCACAGGGGAGAAAAATATAGCCCCTTCATAAGAACCACAAAACAGGTAAGTGATCACAGTGACTGGTTTTAATGTCATATTTAGGAAAGAGGCATTGAAGAAGGTAGGAAAGGCAATCTTGAATTGCTTACACCCTCTCCCATCCCCTGGCAACAGCCACATGGCACAGAAAGAGAATCTGTGTACTTGGGGGAGGGAGACAGCACTGATTGCAGGACTTGGAACTCAGTGCTGCCCTGTCACAGCAGAAAGCAACACCACACAGAGCTCAGCCAGTGCCCAAGGAGGAAGCATTTAGATCAGCCCTAGCCAGAGGTGAATCATCCATTCCAGCAGTCAGAATCTGAGTCCTAGCAAGCCTCTCCACTATGGGCTAAAGTGCTCAGGAATCCTAAATAAACTTGAAAGGCTGCCTAGACCACAAGGAGTGCAATTCCTGGGCAAGTCCTGGTACACTCCTGATCTCAGAGTCAGTAGACTTGGGATGCTGCGACCTGGTGAGACACCAACTATAGCAGCGAAGAGAGTGCTTGTGCCACCCCTCCTCAACCCCAGGCAGTGCACCTTGAAGATCTGGGAGAAACTCCTTTCCGCTTGAGGAGAGGATGGGGAAAGTAGAGAATTTTGTCTCACAACATGGATACCAGCTCAGTCATAATGGGATAGGCCATTGGGCACAGTTGTGAGGTCTCCTAGCTCCCAGATGACATTTCTAGACACACAGTGGGCCAGAAGAGAACCTGCTTCCTTGAAGGGAAAGAACAAGTTCTGGCAGGATCCATCACCTGCTGACTAAAGAGCCCTTGGGCCCTGAATAATGAGCAGAGGTAGCCATGTAGCACTTACTGTGGGCCTTGGGGGAGATTCAGAGTCATACCAGCTTTGGGTGTAACCCAGCACATTCTCAGCTATGAAGGCTATGGGAAGAGACTCTTCTACTTGAGGAAAGGAGAAGGAATAGCAAAGGGCACTTTGTCCTGTAGTTTGGATACCAGCTCAGCCACAGTGGGTACAGCACCAAGCAGGCTCCTGGGGTTCTTAATTCCAGGCCTTGGCTCCCGGACAGTATTTGTGGACCTGCCTTGGCATAGAGAGGAGCCGACTGCTCTTAAGGGAGAGCCCCAGACCTGGCAGCATTCACTGCAAGCTGAATGAAGACCCCCTTGGGCCTTGAGTGAACATTGGCAGTAGCCAGGCAGTATTCACTGTGGGCTTCGGGCAGTGATGGCCACAGAGAGAGACTCTTCCACTTGAGGACAGGGGAGGGGAAGAGTGGAAAGGACTTTGTCTTGCAGCATGGGTGGCAGCTCAGTGACAGTATAATAGAGCACCACATAGATTCCTAAGTTTTGCAATTTCAGGCCCTGGTGGCTGGATAGCATCTCTGGACCCACTTGGGTCTGGGGGGAACTCTCTACCATGAAGAGAAGGATGCAAACCTGGCTGAATTCACCACCTACTGATTGTATAGCACCTTGGCCTTGAGTGAATATAGGCAGTAGCCAGGCAGTGGTCACTGTAGGACTTGAGCAAGACCCAGTGCTGTGCTGGCTTTGGTTCTGACTACACACAGTCCTAGTGGTGGTGGCCATAGGGGTGCTTGTTTCATTCCTCCATCAGCTCCAGGCAGCTAAGCACAGAGAGAGACAGACTCCATTTGTCTGGGAGAATATAAAAGAAAAGTAAAGAGTCTCTGCCTCATAATTCAAGGAATTCTCCTGGATCTCAACCAAGACGCCTAAGGCAGTACCTCTACAAGTCTACAAAACTCATAGTGTTACTGGGCTTGGGGTGTCCCCTAATGCAAATAAAGCTGAAGTGGCCAAAGACTTACATCATAACACCCAAGTTCCTTCAGATACTTGGTAAACCTTCACAAAAAGGGTGAGTACAAACAGGCCCAGACTGTAAACACTACAATAAATACATAACTCTTCAATGCCTAGACACTGACAAACATCTACAAGCATCAAGACCATCCAGGAAAACATGAGCTCACCAAATAAACAAAATAAGGCACCAGTGACAAATCCTGGGAAGGCAGAGATATGGGACCTTTTAGATAAAGAATTCAAAATAGCTGTTTTGAGGAAGCTCAATGAAATTCACGATAGCACAGAGAAGGAGTTCAGAATCTTGTCAGATAAATTTAACAAAGAAGTTGAAATAATTAAAAAGAATTAAGCAGAAATTCTGGAGCTGAGAAATTCAAGTGACATACGGAAGAATGTATCAGTGCTTTTTAACAGCAGAATTGATCAAGCAGAAGAAAGAATTAGTGAGCTTGAAGACATGCTTTTTGAAAATACACAGTCATGTCAGACATGGTGGTTCATGCCTATAATATAAACACTTGGGAAGGCTAATATTGGCAGATCACTTGAGCCCAGGAGTTTGAGACAAGCCTGGGCAACATGGTGCAACCCCATCTCTGGAAAAAAATGCAAAAAATAACTGAGTATGGTGGCTTGTGCCTGTAGCTCCAACTACTCATGAGGCTGAGGTGAGAGGATCACTTGTGCCCAAGAGGTCAAGGCTGCATGAGCCATGATCACACCACTGCATTCTAGATTGGGTAACAGAGCAAGATCCTGTCTGAAACAAAAACAAAAACTGAAAAAAGAAAATACACAGTCAGAGGAGACAAAATAAAAAAGATTTTAAAAGAAAGAAGCACACCCACAAGATCTAGAAAATAGCTTCAAAAGGACAAATCAAAGAGTTATTTCCTTAAAGTGGAAGTAGACAGATCTGGGTTCAAAATTTATTCAAAGGGATGATAACAGAGAACTTCCCAAAGCTAGAGAAAGACATCAATATTCAAAGTACAGAAGGTTATAGAACACCAAGCAAATTTAATCCAAATAAGACTACCTCAAGACATTTAATAATCAAACTCCCAAAGGTCCAATATAAAGGACCTTAAAAGTAGCAAAAGAAAAGAAACAAATAACATACAAAGGAGCTCCAATACTGGCAGCAGACTTCTCGGTGGAAACCTTATAAGCCAGGAGAAAGTGGCATGACATATTTCAAGTGATGAGGGGGAAAAAAAAAAACTTTTATACTAGATTAGTATATCCAATGAAAATATCCTTTAAACATCAAGGAGAAATAAAGTCTTTCCCAGACAAACAAAAGCTAAGAGATTTCATCAACAGCAGACTTGTTCTACAAGAAATGTTAAAGAGTTCTTTAATATAAATAAAAGAATGTTAATGAACAGTAAGATATCATCTGAAAGTACAAAATTCACTGGTAGTAGTAAGTACACAGAAAAACACAGAATATTATAACACTGTAATTGTGGTGTATAAACTACTCATATCTTGAGTAGAAAAGCTAAAAGATGAACCTAACCAAAAATAACAACTACAACAACTTTTTAAGACATAGACAGTACAATAAGATATGAACAGAAACAAAAGAAAGTTAAAAAGCAGAGGGATGAAGTTAAATTTTAGTTTTTATTAGTTTTCTCCTTGCTCATTATTTTCTTTGTACAATCAGTGTTAAGCTTTCATCAGTATAAAATAATGGATTAAAGATATTATTTGAAAGCCTCCTAGTAACCTCAAATCAAAAAGCACAAAAAGTAAAAGCAAGAAGTTAAAACACACCACCAGAGAAAATCACCTTTACTAAAAGGAAGATAGGAAGAAAGGAAAGAAGGAAGACCACAAAACAACCAGAAAATGAACAACAAAATGGCAAGAGTAAGTTCTTACTTATCAATAATAACATTGAATGTAAATGGACTAAACTCTCTGATCAAAAGATATAGAGTGGCTGAATAGATTTTTAAAAAACAAGACATGATGATCTGTTGCCTACAAGAAACAGATTTTGTATACTAAGGCACATAGAGACTGAAAACAAAGGAATGAAAAAAGATAAATGGAAACCAAAAAGATCAGCAGTAGCTATACTAACGTCAGACAAAATAGATTTCAAGACAAAAACTATAAAAAGAGATGAAAAATTTCACTATGTAATGATAGAGTTCAATACAGCAAGAGGATATAACAGTTGTAAAGATATATGCACCCAACACTGGAGCACCCAGTTATAAAGCAAATAATATTAGAGCTAAGGAGAGAGAGGAACTCTAATACAATAATAGCTGGAGATTTCAACACCCTGCTCTCAGCACTGGACAGATAATCCAGACATAAAATCAACACAGAAACATCAGATTTAATCTACATTATAGACCAAATGAACCTAATAGATATTTACAGAACATTTCAGCCAACAGCTGCAAAATATACATTCTACTCCTTAGCACATGGATCATTCTCAAGAATAAACAATATGTTAGGTGACAAAACAAGTTTTAAAATTTCAAAAAACTGAAATTATATCAAGTAACTTCACTGACTACAATGGGATAAAGCCAGAAATCAATAGCAAGAAAAATTTTGGAAACTATACAAAAACATGGAAATTAAACAATATGTTCCTGAATGAGCAGTGAGTCAATGAAGAAATTAAGAAAAACATAATAAAATTTTTCTGAAACAAATGAAAATGGAAACAAAACATACCAAAACCTATGGATACAGCAAAAGCAGTACTAAGAGGAAAGTTTATAGCAATAAGTGCCTACATTAAAAAAAAAAGTAGAAAAACTTTAAACAAACAACCCAACAATATATCTTAAAGAACCTAAAAAGCAAAAGAAAAGCAAACTCAAAGTTAATAGAAGAAAAGAAATAGGATGAGTGCAGTGGCATAAGTCTGCGAGTCCAGCACTTTGGGAAGCCAACGCAGGCAGATCACTTTAGCTCAAGAGTTCAAGACCAGCATGGGGAATATAGTGAAACCCCATCTCTTAAAAAAAAAAATACAAAAATGTTAGCCAGTCATGGTGTCATGTGCATGTAGTCCCAGATACTCAGGAGGGTGAAGTGGGCAGATTGCTTGAGCCTTAGAAGCAAAGCCTGCAGTAAGCAGAAATTACATGACTGCATTCCAGCCTGGGCAACAGAGTGAGATCCTGTCTCTAAATAAATAAATAAATAAGAAATAAATAATAAAGATCAGATTCAATACTGGAATAAGAATTGCAAAAAGGAGCAGGGAGAAAAAGAAAAAATAAAATAAAAAGATCACAGCAAAAACAAAATTCTTAAAATTGAAATGAAAAATACAAAATATTAATGAAATGAAAAGTTGTTTTTAAAAGATAAACAAAATCAACAACTCTTCAGCAATGCTAAGAAAAAAAGACAGAAGACCCAAATACATAAAATTATAGATGAAAAAGGAGACATTATAAGTGATACTGCAGAAATTCAAAGGATCATTAGAGGCTACTATGAGCAGCTATATGCCAATAAATTTAAAAACCTAGAAGATATGGTCAAATTCCTAAACACATACAATCTACCAAGATTGAATCATAAAGAAATCCAAAATCTGAACAGACCAATAACAAGTAATAAGAGTAAAGCTGTAATAAAATGTCTCCAGCAAAGAAAAGCCTGGGTTTCACTGCTGAATTTTACCAAACATTCAAAGAATAACTAATAAGAATTCTACTCAAACTATTTCAAAAAACAGAGGAAGGAATACTTCCAAACTCATTTCTCAAGGACAGTATTATCCTGATACCAAAACTAGACAAAAACACATTTTAAAAAAGAAAACTATAGGCCAATATCCTTGATTAATATCAATACAAAAATCCTCAACAAAATATTAATAACCATAGTCAACAGTACATTAAAAAGATAATTCATCATGATCAACTGGGATTCTCCCAAGAATGCAAGGATTGTTCAACATGTGCAAATCAATAATTATCATAGATCATATTGACAGAATGAAAAACAAAAACTATATAATCACTTCAATTGCTGCTGAAAAGGAATAGGATAAAATTCAACATCCTGTGTAATAAAAACACTGAAAAACTGGATATAGAAGGACATATCTCAACACAGCAAAAACTATATATGATAGAACCACAACTGGTATCACACTAAACAGGGGGATACTGAAAGCCTTTCTATAACATCTGGAACAAGACAAGAATGACCACTTTCATCACTGTTATTCAACATAATAGGGGAAGTCCTAGCTAGAGCAAGCAGACAACAGAAAGAAACAAAGGGCATTCAAATTGGAAAGGAAGAAGTCAAATTATCATTGTTTGCAGATGACATGATCTTATATTAATATTTGGAAAAACCTAAAGACTTCATCAAAAGAACTATTAGAACTGATAAACAAATTCAGTACAGTTGCAGGATAATATATATATATAGCATTTCTAGATGCCAACAATTAAAAATCTGAAAAATCAAGAAACTCATCCCATTTATAATAGCTACAAATAAAATAAGATACCTAGGAATTAGCTTAACCAAAAAAGTAAAAGATTTCTACAATGAAAACTATAAAACATTGATGCAACAAATTGAGCAACAAATTGAAAAAGACCCCAAAAAATGGAAAGCTATTCCATGTACATGGATTGGCAGAATCAATGTCACTAAAATGTTCATCTTACCCAAAGCAGTCTACAGATTCAATGCAATCCCTATCAAAATACCAATGACATTTTTCACAGAAATAGAAAAAACTATCCTAAAACATATAGAACCACAGAAGACCCAGAATAGTCAAAGCTATCCTGAGCAAAAAGAACAAAACTGACAAAATCACATTACCTGACTTCAAATTGTACTACAGAGTTATGGTAACCAAAATAGCATGATACTGACATAAAAACAGACACATGGATGAATGGAATAGAATAGAGAACCCAGAAAAAAAATCCATGCATCTATGGTGAACCCATTTCCAATAAAGATGCCAAGAGCATATATTAGGGAAAGGGCAGTGTCTTCAATAAAGAATGCTGGGAAAACTGGGTACCCATATGCAGAAGAATGAAACTAGACCCCTATCTCTCATCATATACAAAAATCAAATCAAAATGGATTAAATATTTAAATCTAAGACCTCAAACCTTGAAACTGCTAAAGGAAAGCATTGAGGAAACTTTCCAAGACATTGGTCTGGGCAAAGATTTTTTGAGTAATACTCCACAAGCACAAGCAACCAAAGCAAAAATGGACAAATGAGATCACAGCAAATTAAAAAGCTTCTGCACAGCAAAGGAAAAAAAATCCATCAACAAATTGAAGTGACATCCCATAGACTGGGAGAAAATATTTGCAAACTGCCCATCTGATAGCGATTAATAACCAGAATATATTAGGAGCTCAAACAACTCAACAGGAAAAAGTCTAAAAATCCAATTTAAAAAATGGAGGACAGATCCAAAATGGCCAATTAGGAGCAGCTCAGGATTACAGCTCCCAGCAAAAGCACGGAGAGTGAGTGGACACCACATTTCCAGACAGATTTTTATTGCCCACAGACCAGGAGATTCCCAGGCAGAGGAGCCCCACGGGTCACCAGCGTGGCTGTTTCAGCCTGCACGGCTGTTTTGGCCAGCACCCTAGCACGGCTGTTTTGGCCTGCATGGCTGTCTTGGCCAGCGCACCAGCATGGTAGTTCTCCATACAAAATACACGAGTCCCAGACTCTGATTTAGCTGGTGATTGGAGCTTGGGGAAGACAGAGTCGCCCATTCATCTGATAGAAAAGGGAGACTGAAACAGGGAGCCAGGCCAGGAGACTCCCGGGCAAAAAAGCACCACAAACCTCAGCGTGACTGTTTCAGCTGGCGCAGGTGCACTGGGTCACCGCATGGGATATCACACAGATCCTGGCACCTCTTCAACTGGAACACCTGGGAGACAGTCAACCGTTCACTCTGAGGCAGGGAGCCAGGTGATCAGGTTCAGCTGGTCCCACCCCCACAAAAAAACAGCAATCTGAAACACTCTGGATTGACAGTTTCACAGCAAGCACAGCTGAACCTGGGATGGTCCAGCTCTGTGGGGGAGGGGCGTCTGCCATTACCGAGGCAGTCCACCTCTACAGAGGTAGTCCGCAATTGCTGAGGCAGCCTGCCATTGCCGAGGCAGCCCGCCATTACAGAGAGAGTCTGCCATTACAGAGGTGGGCCACCATTGCTGAGGCAGTTCTAACTATACCTGTATAAACAGGACTGCAGGGAAGTACACACAGCAGCTGGGTGGAGCCCACAGCTGCTCAGCAAAGCCTCTGTAGGCAGACAGTGACTAGACTGCCTCCTGGCAGGGGAGGGCAGCCCTGAAAAAAGGCAGCAGGACACCAGAAACTCATAAACAAAGCCCTAAATCCCTGGGACAGAGCACCTGGGGAAAAAAAGGGGGTTTATGAGTTCTGCTGCAGCAGACATAAATGTACCTGCCCAGCAGCTCTGAATGAACAACAGAGCTCACAGCTCAGCATGTGAGCTCCTATAAAGGACAGACTGTCCCCTCAAGAAGCCCCCTCACCCCCATATATCCAAAGAGTCACCTCATAAAGGAGAGCTGAGACTGACATCTGGCGGGTATCCTTCTGGGACAAAGATAGCAGAAGAAGAAACTGGCAGCAACCCTTACTGTTCTGCAGGAGCTGCAGGTGATCCCCAGGCAAGCAGGGCCTAGAGTGGACCTCAGCAGTCCTACAGCAGAGGGGCCTGAATGTTAGAAGGAAAACTAAGAAACAGAAAGAAATAACTTCATCATCAACAAACTGGATGTCCACTCAGAGACCCAATCTGAAAGTCAACAACTACAAAGACGACAAGTGGATAAATCAGCAAAGATGGGAAGAAACCAGCGCAAAAAGGATGAACATGCCCGAAACCAGAACGCCTCTCCTCCTACAAGGGATCACAACTCCTTACCAGCAAGGGAACAAGGCTGGATGGAGAATGAGTGTGAAGAATTAACAGAATCAGGCTTCAGAAGGTGGGTAATAAGAAATTTCTC
>CAUYQU010028906.1:0-10418 GCA_963574635.1 Cheracebus regulus | reverse complement strand
TCAGTTTGCTGAGAATGATGGTTTCCAGGTTCATCCATGTCCCTACAAAGGACACGAACTCATCGTTTTTTATGGCTGCATAGTATTCCATGGTGTATATGTGCCACATTTTCCCTGTCCAATCTATCATCGATGGGCATTTGGGTTGGTTCCAAGTCTTTGCTATTGTAAACAGTGCTGCAATGAACATTCATGTGCATGTATTCTTATAGTAGAATGATTTATAATCCTTTGGATATATACCCAGTAATGGGATTGCTGGGTCAAATGGAATGTCTATTTCTAGGTCCTTGAGGAATCGCCACACTGTCTTCCACAATGGTTGAATGAATTTACACTCCCACCAACAGTGTAAAAGTGTTCATATTTCTCCACATCCTCTCCAGCATCTGTCTCCAGATTTTTTAATGATTGCCATTCTAACTGGCGTGAGATGGTATCTCAATGCAGTTTTTATTTGCATTTCTCTAATGACCAGTGATGATGAGCATTTTTAAATATGTTTGTCGGCCTCATGTATGTCTTCTTTTGTAAAGTGTCTGTTCATATACTTCGCCCGCTTTTGAATGAACTTATTTGTTTTTTTTTCTTGTAAATTTGTTTTAGTTCTTTGTAGATTCTGGATATTAGCCCTTTGTCAGATGGGTAGATTGCAAAAATTTTTTCCCATTCTGTTGGTTGCCGATTCACTCTAATGACTGTTTCTTTTGCTGTACAGAAGCTGTGGAGTTTGATTAGGTCCCATTTGTCTGTTTTGGCTTTTGTTGCCAATGCTTTTGGTGTTTTAGTCATGAAGTCCTTGCCTATGCCTATGTCCTGAATGGTTTTGCCTAGGTTTTCTTCTAGGGCTTTTATGGTGTTGGGTCTTATGTTTAAGTCTTTAATCCATCTGGAGTTAATTTTAGCATAAAGTGTCAGGAAGGGGTCCAGTTTCTGCTTTCTGCACATGGCTAGCCCGTTTTCCCAACACCATTTATTAAACAGGGACTCCTTTCCCCATTGCTTGTTTTTGTCAGGTTTGTCAAAGATCAGATGGTTGTAGATGTGTGGCATTGCCTCTGTTCTGTTCCATTGGTCTATATCTCTGTTTTGGTACCAGTACCATGCTGTTTTGATTACTGTAGTCTGGCAGTATGGTTTGAAGTCCAGTTGCGTGATGCCTCCAGCTTTGTTCTTTTTGCTTAGAATTGACTTGGCTATGCAGGCTCTCTTTTGGTTCCGTATGAAGTTTAAGGTGGTTTTTTCCAGTTCTGTGAAGAAGGGCATCGGAGGCTTGATGGGGATAGCATTGAATCTTTAAATTACTTTGGGCAGTATGGCCATTTTCATGATATTGATTCTTCCTAACCATGAGCATGGAATGTTTCTCCATCTGTTTGTGTCCCCTCTTATTTCGTTGAGCAGAGATTTGTAGTTTGCCTTGAAGAGGTCCTTTGCATCCTTTGTTAGTTGTATTCCTAGGTATTTTATTCTCTTTGTGGCAGTTGTGAATGGCAGTTCATTCTTGATTTGGCTCTCTTTAAGTCTGTTACTGGTTTATAAAAATGCTTGTGATTTTTGCACATTGATTTTGTATCCTGAGACTTGGCTGAAGTTGCTTATCAGTTTCAGATTTTGGGCTGAGACAATGGGGTCTTCTAAATATACAATCATGTCATCTGCAAATAGTGACAATTTGACTTCCTCCTTTCCTATTTGAATACCCTTTATTTTTTTTTCTTGCCTGATTGCTCTGGCTAGAACTTCCAATAATATGTTGAATAGGAGTGGTGAGAGAGGGCATCCTTGTCTGGTGCCAGATTTCAAAGGGAATGATTCCAGTTTTTGCCCATTCAGTATGATATTGGCTGTTGGTTTGTTGTAAATAGCTTTCATTATTTTGAGAAGCCTCATCTTTTTGTAATTAATTTTTTATTCATAAAAATTAGAAATTCAAATGTACTTAAAATTATGTTGAGAGAAAGATTGTAGATACAAAAATACTTAATATATATTACATGCAATCTAAGAACAGGCAAAACTAATCTATTGGAATAGAAATCAGAGGGTGGTTGCTTCCAAGTAAAGATCTGTTGTTTGGAAAAGGGCACAGGAAACTTCTGCATTGGGCGATATGTTTTATATCTTGTTTGGGGTGTCAATTATGTAGATTTATACAATTATCAAAACTCGTTGAAATTAACATAGGATATATGCATTTTATTTCTGTGTAAATTGTCCGTATTCAAAGTGTTAAGGCAGTTGAGTAACAGTGTAAAACATAATTCTGAAATCGGCTCTGTATCATTCCTTAAGAAGGGATCTGAAGTACAGATCCCAGTCTGAGGCAGAAACAGTGGGATTGAAGAGATAAGGATGTTAATTGGGAAGAAAAACCAGGGGTGGGCAAGTAAGTATATGCTAGGAATTTTAACTCATTTATTATTATTTTCTAAAAATTAGTGAGGATTTCTGCTTTTTATTTCCTATGATATGAAAATTTTATGTTATAATAAATCTGAGGAAAACATTGTACTTTTAGGTTCATCCCACTGATTAAGCATTTTCAGCTTACATTTTATTCATTGAAGTTTGGTTTGTATTGTATTTTCTAACCAGCTAGAAGTCTTCCTGAATATATTTAGATTCCTAGTGATTTTAGTAATAAAATTTATTTTTAAAATGCTTGTAAAATTTTACAAACTTCTGAAACCTTTTGTTTCCTAATCTTTGTAGTGTTTGTGAGGGATTTTTTTCTTTAAATTTATCCTACATGAATAAAATCATAATCAACTTTTAATTTTGTATTTAATCGCCTTAAAAGTATGTAGTACTACAGTTGATCAGTGTATATCTTTAAGGGCTTAAGTTCAAGGTTTACAGTGGGCACTATCAGGAATGCAGATAAGCTAAGCAATTTGCTAGTAGCCAACTGCTTGGCTAGCCATTTTCTGAAATCTTTCCCTGAAAATACCTTCTGTGTCCATATTTCATGAATAGGCTGCATTACCTCTTGAGTGGATGTAAACGCAAAACAAAAGTGATTTCTCTTTGAAAACTACATTTCCCTCTTTGCAGTAACCTGCTCTTCTAAATTGTATTGTTGATTACCACAGTGTTAAAATTGGAAGAGCTAGGTTTATTATAGATAAATGGCTAATAAGGAATTGACTGCATTTGCATAATAATTTTCAGAAGGAAATAATCCAACCTTTTTTATAAAGCAGTTATTTGGGAATACATGAGACCCAGTAATGTTACTGTTTATACTCAGTACCAAACCCTTCAGGTGAAGTGGATTCTTTAAAAAAAGAAAAAAGCACCAGGCATGGTGGCTGATGCCTGTAATCCCAGCACTTTGGGAAGCCAAGGTGGGTGGTTCACCTGAGGTCAGGAGTTGGAGACCAGCCTGGCCAACATGGTGAAACCCTGTCTCTACTAAAAATACAGAAATTAACCAGGTATGATGGTGGGTTCTTATAATCCCAGCTAATTAGGAGGCTGAAACAAGAGAATCTTTTGAACCCAAGAGGCAGAGGTTGCAGTGAGCTGAGACCACACCATTGCACTCTAGCCTAGGCAACAAGAGTGAAACACTGTCTCAAAATAAAGAAAGAAAGAAAAATAGAAGAAAATTGTGTAGTATGTAGAGTCATCCTACCTTGGATATTAGAAAAGTAAATGGTATCAAAGTAATTTCTCATTCTTTTTCAAAATACTGAAAATATTGGGAACTGGTTACTTTAAATCTATTTGTGTCTTCCTGGAACAGATTGTTCGTTGATCTTATGGTACCATTCATAAAAATAAAAAGGTTACAAAATTATTCTAATTAGAGTTTTGTAATGCTGGAAATTAAACCTATATTAAACTGATTTTAATTTTTCCTTTTTTTTTTTTTTTTTTAACTAGGTCCTTTCTGATGTTGCTTGAGCTTACTCTCCTGCAGTTGATCTCATTCCTGTTGGCTAAACATTAAGTCCCATGACAACATTAAGTTAATGCACCTATGGTGTAGGCATCATTTATAGTATCAGGACAGTATTATAGAAAAGAAAACCTTACCTGTACATTAGATGACCTAATTTCTTTTCTTCCATTCCTAGAAACACCATAATGTTTCTAAATAATGATTTTATAGTCATTGTCACACCCTTGGCTTATTTTGCACTAAAGAGCATAGTTGAGTTTTTGGAAGGTACAGGATTTAAAAATTTGGTCTGTAATATACATGCATATATATATATATTGCAGTTAATGAAGCAGGATATTATTGGTGCATAAGATGAATGTTTATTGTGGAACAGCAGTATTTCAAGTATAATTATTTTTAATTGGTTTAATTTTGGATATTTTTCTGTTCTATAAGTTGATAATGGTTTTTTGAAGTTCATTTAATAAAGGGTGATTCATTTTACCCTTTTATCATACCAGTAGGACTCTTAATGTTAAATCAGTATGTTGAGTTAGATAAATGTTTGTAATAGTATTTAAATAATGAAATATCGGCCAGCTAGTTTATACCAAATGTTTTTGCAGTCCAGTGGTGCATGTTTCTGCTGATTTGTTGCTTAATACAGCTTCAAAGAAAAAAAAAAGCAAATATGAATTCACTGTTTTTTAAATCTTTTCTTCATGGGCTACCCCTTAGAACCAAATTTAAAAGAAGCTTCTTTACTGTAGAGCAAGAGAAATCAGAGGTTCTCTTTTTTATAATCAAAACCCCAAGAAATAGTAGATATCCAATAATTTATTCTGGTAAGATCTCTGAAATATTGTGTCAGTAAAGGAAAGTTAATGCTGACTGACAAAACTATCAGGATTTGCAGTGCAGTGAATGCTGAAATAATCTTTAACCAGCAGTATAGTATCATCAAGATTTCCAGTGTTAGAACATTATGTTAAAATGTGATTATTGTTTTAATGCTTTGTCTCTTTGAATTAAATTTATGTCCATAAAGATGTGCAGCATAATTGTTCATGTATTTATTTACAGACTACAATTTCCGTCGCAGCTCAATAAATAGTCTGTCCCCTGTTAGTGCTACCCTCTCTTCTGGGACTACCAGCATGCCTCTTTATACTTCAAGGCCTTGTTCTTATCCAAGCTATCCCTTGTCACCAACAATATCACTTGCTAATGGCAGCCATATTGGACAACGACTATTAGCTTCAATCAGGCCTCATTCTTCTGAAGAAAATATTGTAAACAGTATGAAAATTTGTGTAAATTTGTAGTATGAAAACTTGCAAATTAAAATACTGTTTCATTTTAGAATCGGGTTTGCACATTTGGTTTTAAAAATATATTTATTCAAAAGTACCTAAACAGCTATAATTCAGAGTAACATGGAGTTGTAGAATATATAAAAATGCAAAGTTTAAAAAGTTAGTGGTTTCTTGATAAAAGTACAGCAAACTACTATTCTTTTTAAACTTTTGGGATTTTCTTCTAATTCCTAAGTGGGTAATAGAACCTAGTCATTTAAGTTAATTTTTTGCATAATTTGCTAAATAGCATTTCACAAATATTAAAGCACTTGAAGACAATGGTTATAGTAGATTTGATTACCAAGGATCACTATCTGTATTGGAGATTAGAACAATTATATGACCAGAAGCATCTAACCATTATGTAAAAAGAAGTGATGAGACAAAAAGATTAAGATACAAATTTTGTGCAGTATTAAAGAAAAAGCAGTCTACCATTGTGGTCCTGGAAAATAACTGTAGATATTTTCGTTGTTAGACACCAATTATAATTTTGCTGTTAATGTATTTAAGGATTTTATAGTTATACTTCATTTGTGTTTTTTGGCATTCTTTGTATTGTTTTAATAACAAGTGTTATGGGTTTTTAATGTTGAAATCATGTGTTAATTTTTGTACTTGAATTCAATTTTTTGACATTAAATATATGATGCTTCTAATAATCGTGTTTTCTTTTTATTAGAATGACAAAAACTTTAGCTTTCACAGTCACTTTGAGCTTTTCTTAACATTTCACTTACTAGTTATACAGTAATAGGCTCAGTGCCTTCCTGCGACTCAAGTGAAGGATGATGAAGAAAGAAAATTTTTTTATATACCCAAAGGAATGTAAATCATTCTGCTTTAAAGACATATGCACACATATGTTTCTTGCAGCACTATTTGCAATAGCAAATACATGAAACCAACCCAAATGCCCATCAATGATAGACTGGATAAAGAAAATGTGATACGTATACACTATGGAATACTGTGCAGCTATAAAAACAAATGAGATCATGTCGTTTGCAGGGACATGGATGAAGCTGGAGGCCATCATCCTCAGCAAACTAACACAGGAATAGGAAACCACCACATGTTCTAGCTCATAAGTGGGAGCTGAACGTTGAGAACACATGGACACAGAGGGAAACACACACCAGGGCCTTTTGGGGGTTGGTGATTGAGGGGAGGGAACTTAGTGGACAGGTCAGTAAATGCCACAAACCACCATGGCACACGTATACCTATGTAACCTGCACATTGTGCAAATGTGTCCCATTTTTATTTTTTTGGAAGAAATGATTGTTTTGTAAATCTAACAAATTATTTTCGGGGTCTAATAGAAATACTTTGCTAATAAACCCACTGAAGTTTCCTCCTTTCACTTATGAATAATGAGTTCAAGTCATTTTGGCTTAAATATTTTGGTATACATTTGTAATGACTTCTAATGATAATTTTTATAATATCTGAGACAACTCAGCAAACCTTACCTTTGTTAATCAACTAATTGTGCAGCTGTTTGGGGCATAGGATTTGTAAATATGAGTGTTTCTTTTGTTGATGACTGTGGTAATAACCTTGGAATACAGAGGTTACTCAGACTCCAAGGAAGAAGAAAAAGAGACACACTTGTTTTTCACAGAAATACTTGAAATAGCCCATCACAATAATTGCAAGTTTCCATATAGCTTTTTCACTTTCAAGAAAAACAATTGAGCTTACCAACCACACATTGCATTTGGTGATCCATGGTGATTTGACGAGAAGCATATAAGCTTTGTTAGTCAAATCCCACTCCATTAAGAAACAGCTCTTTGAACTTGGATACAGTTTTTAATGTTAGCCATACTTTTCACTTCTGTAAAGTGGTAATACACATTCCTTTTAATGTTAACAGTAAAACTCCTGGCAAATGGAAGACATTCAGATGGTGTGTGTGATACAACATGGGTATAGTTATATGAAGAGCATAGTATTTTGTAGTTTTTCCTCCCTACTCCCTTTAATTGGAAATACAGAAATCAGTACATTGATGTGAAACACTATCCCTTTCTGTGATGTTCTGGATGAGCAGGTAATCTTTATATGGAATACAATTTTATTTGAGTTGTGAACATAGCTACTAATTATTTGCTGCTTTAATTCTTACAGAATAGGCTGTATAAGGCATTTGCTCCCAGTGAGGGCTTCCTTGGATGATCACAAGCTATTGATAGCCATCTGATAGATCTCATTAGTCAGGGGAACAGTTCTAAAGACAGACTTTATCAAATTTTGTGTGCAACATTGTGCAAAGAACCATGGCTGAAATGTGGAAGTTTATGACCTATGATGATGGAGCTAGGACCTGTCTTGCTTAAAATCCCTTGTAAGCAGAAAGATTAGAAGGTATGCAGAAAGTTAATTAACCCTACCATTCTTCCCTAGTTTGTTTTATGATTTTAGGGAGGGAAAGACTTCTTTATGACTTAAAATGCAGAAAGTATAATAGAAAAAATTGCTAAATTCAATTTAAAAAGAAAAGTCTGCATGGCAAGGAAGTAACAGAAACATCAAATGATAAATGAACAATACTCGCATGTTGTTTTGCAAAGGACCGACCTCTTAATATTTCTAGATATCAGAAAAAGTAACCACCCATGAAAAAAGTGGATGAAATGTCTGAATAGGCAGATGACAAATGGCTCTCAAACCTATTAAAACGATGGCTTATGTCATGCTAAATGCAGATTAAAAGTTCAGATTGGCAGAAATTCATAGTTTAATAAACTTTTGGCAAGCCTCTAAAGAAACAAGTATTCTCATATATTGTCATTGGGATTAAAAAATGATATTCATATAGGAAGCAACTTGACAGCTATTGTCCAAAATTACAAACCTTTTGATCCAGCAGTTCTGGGATGTACTTGGATGTGTGTATGGAAAAATGATACATGTATAAAGCTATCCGTCATTAGAGGACTGGTTAAGAATAAATTTATTGTTACATACTAAGAAACTATACAAAAGAGAATTACTCTTTATTCCTGATAGAGGAAGAGAATGTAAAGTGAAAAAGAGCAAGGGTTATTTAAGAATGTGTGTATAATGCAGTGTTTTATGTTTTGGTAAAGAGGAAAAGAACATTTGTATGTGCTTATATTTGCATACAGAATTCTGGAAGGATATGCAGAAAACAATTATGAGAGAAGTAGATAAGATCACACTGTGATGTCTCTTACTTTCAGAGAGTGTAATGAATAATAATTTTAAGTAAAAAGATACATAATTGTTCTCAGAAACAAAGAGCTAGTTCTAGTGAACAATAATCTGAACACATTAGGAAAAGCTGCACTGGATCTCTTTACTGACTGAGCAGAAGTTAGTGGATTTCACGTAGAAACCCAGGGCAAAAACTTTCAGATAATAAACAGCACTACAAACAGCTATGAACTTCACTGCTTTTGAGTCAGTGAGTCCAATATACCTGAAACATCTTTCACTAGCTAAGATGTCTGTGGTTATGAAGCATGTTCAATCTGGTAGGAAAATCACAGTGAAGGCCTCTAGGATTTGAATCAAAGCTGTGTTGTCTTAGGCAAAGAATTAGTCTGCTTTTCAGAAATAACTGTTAACCAGTTATTTGGCCTTAATAGATATTATGGGATATGAAGTACATTGAGTTGCCCATATGAATTGGGCGTTATTTGATCACCAAATTTATAAAGTTGAGCATGTCCAACAGCACTGCTACAAAGTGAAAATAGTATGTGGTGACAGTCTAGAGGCTTCTTCCTGCCACACTACTATCTTTTAGTGTGTTATATCATGGAATGTACCTAAGATGAGTTGGCTGAGGAAGAAAACTTTGGAGCCTAGTATCCTAAGGATAATGGAAGTCCCCAAAATCTCTTTACATATCCTGTACAAACTATATAGAAAAATAACAAAAGACAAATGAAACCACACATGACCCACGCCGTCAGCATAACCACAGAACTCTACAACTTTCAAATTACCTGTTAATAAAAATAAATATAGATGGACATCAAATTCCAGCAATTATGTTTTTAGCTCTTGCCATAAGCCTTTGGAAGAGAAGGTGTTTTGAGGGGCCGGAAAATGACACAAGAGAAAATAGGAGAGCAGAGGTCCTGAGGGCGAGCTAACACTGTCCATCCCAGGTGTGAAAATACTGTAAGAATACCCTGGTATATAAAAGTATTGACTAATGGAAAATGACTTAAAATCACGTAGACTTGAGACGGCAGTTTTGGAAAAGATTACTTCTGGGAGAAAAGAGTTGAACTGGGAGGTGCCCTTTTGTTGTGGGTGATGAAAGGGAAAAAAGCAAAAGGGAAATTCAGAATCCTGCAAGACAAATGAGGACCAAAAGAGCATGGGTAAAATCAACAAGACGACAGAATAGGAATCCCTAGACCTTTCTTCCCTCGTGGACATGTGTATTTAGTAATACATGCACCAAATTGAAGCCCAATAGAAAGATTTGTGGCACTATCACCAGAACCCCTACCCCCAGCATGATGTGGCCTAATTGGGAGGAAATTCACAACTCCTGTTTTCTTCCCGGAGAGGGAAAGGAGTAGAATGTAGGTCCAATGTTTTGACTTTCAGTGAGATTTATTGGAGGGGCCAGTATTTATCATGCTGGAATGCAAACACTGACAGGAATATGACCTACCCTGTGGTGGTGGGGGTAGTCTCTGAAAGCAAAGTACATCAAAGTCTGTGGTCCCACAGAACTAAGTGGAGCTTCAGTACTAAGGCTTATTATAGCACCAGAGTAGCCACAGTGTGGCAGACAGACATCAGGGCAGAAACTGACAAACCTCTTCAATTAGGAGATTACACTCACAAGACCAGAGAGGGCACATTTTCAGAAAATACTTGAGATATCTTCATAAGTTATAGCTGGATGGACTGAAGAAAGTTCTTGTTGTATGATCCTAGATCATAAAATGTGGGAGAGGTGGCTGATTCTTCACGTGGCAAAAATCCCAATAAAAAATAAGACATACAGGGAGAGAGATCCAAGATGGCCACGTAGCAGCAGCCCAGGATTGTAGCTCCCAGTGAAAGCGCAGAGAGCGAGTGGATGCCGCAATTGCAGACGAATTTTTGATGCCCACAGACTGGGAGATTCCCGGAGAAGGAGCAACACGGGTCGCCAGCGCAATTCTTTT
>CAUYQU010028905.1:0-26228 GCA_963574635.1 Cheracebus regulus | reverse complement strand
TGGCCAACATGGTGAAACCCCATCTCTACTAAAAATATAAAAATTAGCTGGGCGTGGTGATGTGCACCTGTAATCCCACCTACTTGGGAGGCTGAGGCAAGAGAACTGCTTGAACCTAGGAGGTGGAGGCTACAGTGAGCTGAGATGACGCCACTGCACTCCACCCTGAGGGACAGAGTGAGACTGTCTTGGAAAAAAAAAACGAACTTTTGTCTTTTTCCTGGGAAACATGCTCTCCTTCTGTTTTTTAGGATAGCATCAGACTTTCATACTGCCACCATTCTAACCATCTCCACTACTCTTGGCTCTTCTTACTCATGTAAATCCTTCCTGATCTGATTCAGACTGTGGTTGTCTCTACTCAGTGAACTGCCCAGCCCCAGTGGGGCAGAGGCTGTGCACACGTCCAGAGAGAATGGCGGGATCCACAGGCCTCCTTTAGATTTTCCAGAAGAGTAGATTTCAGTTTGGCCTGAGCCCTATATTGGCACCATGGCCTGAACAGAATGCCCTGGGTAGTGACCAGGACCCCTTATGCTCTGCCGAGGGATTTCTCTGTGTGTCTCTCTCCAGGAATCGGAAATTAGTGAACATATGAAGGAACCACAGCTCTCAGACTCCATAGCTTCTGACCCCAAATCCTTCTGTGGGCTAGTGAGTTTGAGATGAGGCAGTAGAGTGGTGGTGAAGAGTATGGATTTGTGAGTCTCCAGGGTTAAGTTATTTACCTAGGATAACACAGCTTGTAAGGGGAGAATTTTGAACTCATGCTTGAGTCTTATCTAGCTCCAGTTTCTCAACACATGAACTAAGGGTAATACTACCTATTTTATAGGTTTGTTGTGAGAAGAAAGTGAGGCAGAGAATGTAAAATGTTAGCATATAAACATAAATAATAATGTTATATATAAAATAACATAAAATGTTAGCTATTATTACTATTATTATTCTGTGAATTGCCAATGTGATCATGTGAGTCACCTCTAGCAGGAGCATTATATGAGTCTAGGTGGTTAGAGACTGGTGTGTTTGTGTTTATGGGATCACTGAGCTGTGGTGAGGATCAGTCCCCAAGTTCTGGCTGGGAGGGATGACGTGGCTTCATTTCTAAAGTTAAGGCTTTGTCTTGGAATGCCAGCATCCGTGATTTCTTTGTCCCAGACCTTCTACCAGCCTGATGTATCCTTCTTTCATTTGCCAGGTCTGTACCTAAGGGGAATAGTTCAGGGTGCTTTTTGGCAGAGCATTACCTCTAAAAGCCATCCTCCATCTGTTTGGAGGAGGCAGATCAAAGGGAAGGGATTAGTGGGAGAGGGTCAGGGATGAGCAGTAATGATATGAGGGGTTGCAGAGGAATTAGGAGGCTGTGTGTGCTTGCGCCTCACTGAGCCATGGGCTTAGAAGAGGCAGATGGCAGCTGCATTCAGTGAAGTAGAACTCCAAATGAAAGGAAAATGTTACCAAAAAAGAAGAAAAACCCACAAGCTAGAAAGGGAAGGCAAAAAGTCGTTGGCAAAAACTGTCCATGAAGAATCACCATGTCACAGATCTCCTGGAAGCAAGGGGGCTGGCTATTCTAAAGCAGTCACCCATGTGGAGAAATGTGCCCATCAGCATTTTTCTTCTCTATGGAAGTGGATGGAGGAGGCTGTGGACAGCGGGACCAGACTTTGTCTGGGTGTCCCACCATTAATCAGGGCTGATGTGACAGAACTGTCCCCATTAGCATGCTGTTGGGTAGCAGTCCTTCACTTAGTCTAGCCGGGATCTTAGGCTTAGAGAGGGTGGGATTGTGGGCCTGTGGCAGCCAAAGGACAGCAACAAACTGGCACCAGTGTGGGCATTTGCTGCCTGTCCCAAAGAGAAGCCAATGCAGGAAGCATCACTAATTAACCCTCATTGTCTAGATGGGCCCTGTATGGAATGGGGGATGGAATGAGCTGGAAAGAGCCAAACTGCCTGCGGGTTTTCTGGGGATGTTGGCCTCTCTTCTCGTGCCTGGTTGGGCACCATGGATGGGGAGAGATGCTGGAGAGTGACATCCTTCGCAGCATGTGTCATGGAAAGAGCTTGGGCTTTGGAGTCAGTACAGGGCCCCATCTGACCCTTAGGCCCCTGCTTTTCAGCTGTGTGACCTTGGGCAAGTTACGTGTGCTCTCCAACCTGCTTCCTTATCTGTGAGATGAGGGTAAGAGTTTTAGTCTCACAGGGTTATTTTTTTCACCATAGTTTTATTATGAAAAATTTCAAACATATGGAACAATGAAAAAAATTGTACAGTGAATACCCACATACTCACCACATATAGGCCACAATTAACATTTTACCATACTTGCTTTATCACATATCTTTCTATCTAGTCACGGTGTTATTTTAAAGGTGAAATTAGTAGATGTTGAAATGTTTGGCACAGAGCTCGGCACAGAGTAGACATCTTTCTGGAAAGTGGAGTTAGGAGTAGTGAAGAGGCCTGGTGGGTGTGGACCGTGACAGAGGCAGAGTTGACCTTTGCATCTCCACTGTCTCCAGGACTTGGGTTTTTGCACCCGGATCTCGGAGCACCTGCTGGATGTTAATATGCTTTCCCCCGTCCTGGATGGAGACCTTTGGCAGGTGAGTCTCTCTGGGTGGTGGGCTGAGTTGGGGCCTCAATTTTCCCTCACAACCACTTTTTTGGATAACCCAGAGCTGGGCCCTGCCCATCACAGGGTGCATTTCTGGAAGTTCTCTGCCTTCTAATTCATTAAGGCATGGTTCTGACTGCCTTTCATGGGGCTTCTGACCATTCCTGCATTGTTGCTATAAATTAAAGCTCTTTTCCCCCATATATTTTTCCGTTTATCCACTCATTCAGCAGCTGAGAGGGAATGTCGGCTCATGTCCAAAACACTGTGTAGACTGTAGATTTCAAGACACTTCCCAACCTGGCCCATCCATCCCCTTTGCATGTCCAGCCCGCCTGCCACTCACCAGCTGGGTCTGCTGCTCACTATCGCTGGGTCACATCTCCACCTCCACCACCCCTCTGCCTGCAACTTTGCTTTCCCATTTTTCCCGGCAAGCTTTTTATTGGTCCTGGAGGTTCACCTCTGACATCACCTCCCCGGGTGGGATGAATTATTCCTCTCTTTGCTCCGCTTAGTCCCTCTTGTTTTGTTTGATGGTTGTCTGTCTCCCCTGCCAGATGTAAGGTCTGTGTGTGCATGGATGACAACTGACCCACATAGGATACAAAGATGACTCAAACATAGATCTTGTCCTCAAGGAGCTTCAAGCCAAGAAGACCTTTTTTTTTTCTTTTTTTTTTCCTTTTGTGGATTGGTTAGAAGAGCAGTTCTGGCATATGATCTCTGCAAGTTGCAAGGTTAGGGGAACATTTGGTTTGGGCAAAATGGAAATTTGTTGGGTGAAACAAACAGGATATTTCATATGAACCCAGCCTGGGAGACTTTAGTGAAATGTGTGCTAGAGACAGGATAGAGTTTTCAGGCCAATTGCATTTGAGCCCTACATGTTCCTCTCAGGTCTGGCTGATAAAACCTTTCTGGGCCACTGTCCAGTTACCTGGTCCCTGCTGGACCTTGGTCATCCTATTTGCAGTGCTAAAGAGATGTGAGGGCACAGACAAGGGAAGGTGGGATTAGTCAGGAAAGGTTTGGAACAGGTGAATTATGAGGCTCCTTTGGCAGTAGGTGAGTGGGAAAGTTACTGAGTCAGTGGGTTGGGGGTGGATTCCATTGCTTGGAGTCCAACACCTGGCCAGTATCAGAATTACTTGGGAGCTTGAAAAAAAGATTTCTGGGTCTACATAAGACCTGGTATGGACAGCAGCCTCTTTTCAGGCTATGCCACTTGCTGTAACACAGTAGCAGGACCTGACTTGGTTTTGGTTCTCATGAGGTACAGCCTCCTGAGGTGGCCATCCCTGGTAGAGGAAGCCCTAAGCCAGCGGTCCCCAACCTTTTTGGCATCAGCAACCAGTTTCTTGGAAGACAGTTTTTCCACAGATGGGGACAGGGGTGGGGGCATTAGATTCTCACAAGGAGCACGTAATCTAGATCCCTCGCATGCCCAGATCACAATAGGGTTCGTGCTCTTGTCAGAACTCAATGCCACTGCTGACCTGACAGGAGGTGTAACTCAGCTAATAATGCTTGCTCACCCACTGTTCACCCCCTGCTCTGCAGCCCAGGGATTGGGGACCCCCCTCCCTTAAACTACACCTTGTGACCTGCCTGTCGTGATGTGGGTAACTGGGTGCTCAGCATAGCTGACCAAGTAGCCGAGCCTTTGCAGGACTCAGCCTCCAGGTGTCTGCCATCTCTGGAGATGGAGGGCTCAAGTGGGAAGGTGGAGCTGGAGGAAGGAGCAGCAGCCCCTTCATGGGACAGAACTGTAGCTGCCATCCTCTGTCCTTCCTGTGTGCTCTTGCCCAATTTGCTGTATGCTCCATGTCTCTCTCAAGGGCAGGAGAGAAGGCTTAGAACTGAGCGATACTAGTTTTTGTTCATTTTAAATATTTTTAATGCAGCTGTATTGAGATACAATTGATATACAATAAACTGCACATTTATTTGATACGTTTTACCATATTATGTACCTTCAAAACCATCACCACGAAAAAAGACCATAATGAATTAGACATAATGCATTTCATAATGAATTAGAAAAGTGATTACAAAATTATTTCAAATAATACAGAATGTCCAAGTTCTCTACTTCCTCTAGCCTTACTCACATAGGCAGGGACTATGGACAGTTACCATTCACATTTTTCATGTGCCTTTCCAGAATTTTTTCTGTGTACATATAAGCATGTATCTATTTTCTACTTGTTTATCTTTTTTCTTCCCATGAAAATTGGGATTGTGCTACCTAAACTGCTGGGTGATGTGCTCTTTAAATTTGAGAATAGGCTCTTGACTTATTTCTGAGTTATTTTATATAGATCTACCATATTTATTTTGTTGCCCGCACAGTCTTCTGCTGTATGAATACACCATTGTATATTTAACTAAGGACTGAATCCTAAATGGAAGAAAAGACCCTAAAGCTGAGTTAAGGAGAGGGAAATGCTATCTTAGGCCAGAGGCTTAGGATGTGCAATTGTCTCTCCTTTCTTCCCCCCATCCCTAGACAAAGTCTTGCTCTGTTGCCCAGGCTAGGGTGCAGTGGTGTGACCTCTGCTCATTGCCGCCTCCATCTCATGGGTTCAAATGAGTCTTTTGCCTCAGCCTCCCAAGTATTTGGGATTACAGGCACGCACCACCACGCCCAGCTATATTCTTATTAGAGATGGCATTTCACCATGTTGGAACTGTTGACCTTGTGATCCATCCACCTCAGCCTCCCATAGAGGCTTGATTTATGTGCCCAGCTTGATTGTCTCTGCTTTCTGAAGAATGCTGACCTTGGCTGCTTTCCTCATCTGGTCCCTTTGCTGCTTCTTCTGGAGCAAAAAGTTCAAGGGAGACAACCCCCTCCACCAAGAGGACCCTCTGTCTGGGTATTTCCCCAGAGGATCCCCTCTTCTCTGTCAGTGGGGCTAGTTCAGTTTCTCACAGAAATATAAGTGAAACAAGAAGGGAGAGGCCAGAAAGCCATGGTCTGTAGCCAGCCCTCCTATCTGCTGCCTTTTTCCTTATGGCGTGTGGTGGATAGCCCTGGAGTTCTTTCTGACTCGATGCAGTCACCCTATTTTTATTACTATCACCCCACTTTATTACTCATCTTATATTTTAGTTTGTTAAATGGAGTTGGCCTGTGTGATTTTCTTTCTTGACAGGTGAGAGAGGGAAATATTTGATGAGCATGGTGTGGTCTATAGGGGAAGACAAGTTGTGAGTTGCATGCTGGAAGGGGAGAGAGGTGGGGTGGGAAAGGCTGCATGCCCTGCCATTGTCTGCAGGCTCTGCCCAGGCTGATGCGATGAGGAGTGGCAGCCCTGGCAGGGAGCCCTTCTGCTGCAGGCACTGGGAGGTACTCACAGGCAGCATTTCTATTTTTAATGTAATTTGGGGGAGCTGGGTTTTAGTTCAGGCCCTGCCCTTCCTTACCCATCCAGATGGCAGGGTTGGCCACAGCTGCTGGGGCTTAGGCTGCCAGTGGAGAGGTGTGGGGGCTGTGGGCACAGGGCTGGGGACCCCACTGGGGAAGACAGAGTGAGCTGTCTCCTGCCCCACCTCTCCTGTTGACCCTGTGTCCCAGAACAGACGGGGCTCCTGTTGGCATGACAGAAGGAGTGCAGGTCCTAGGATGGGGACTGGCACCGGCGGAGTCTTTTCTTTTGTTTTTTTTTTACCTTAGGCTGGGGGAGAGGGAGAGGAATGTGAGAAGAGGAGCTAACATTGATGGCATGCCTTCTTTGGGTCGGGAGTTGGGCCTTACGCGTATGAGCTGATTTAATCCTCACCAGAAGCCCTGTGAGTTGCAGTTTACTATCCCACTTTATACAGTGGAGGAGACAGACTTCCCAGGCAGGAAGAGCTAGAACAAAGGGTTGACCCCAGGAACTATACGTCTGTGGAAAATATTTGAAATGATCAAGAATATTCCTCCCCTCCAGGCTGGGTAACAGAGTGAGACCCTGTCTCAAAAAAGAAAAAAAAAAAAAAAAAAAAATAATAGTTCTCCCTGCCTCCTTTTTTTTCCCACCAACTTGCTAAATTTCACTAATCACCCAAGCTTTAAAATGAGATTTTTGTTCTGGTTTTTTTTTTTTTTTGTTTTTTTTTTTTTTTTTTTTTTGAAAGGAGTCTTGCTATCGCACCCAGGCTGGAGTGCAGTAGTGCGATTTCTACTCACTGCAACCTCTGCCTCCTGGGTTCAAGTGATTCTCCTGCCTTGGCCTCCTGAGTAGCTGGGATTACAGGCATGTGCCATCATGCCTGGCTAATTTTTGTATTTTTAGTAGAGGTGGAGTTTCACCATGTTGGTCAGGTTGATCTCGAACTCCTGACCTTGTGATCCACCCTCCTCAGCCTCCCAAAGTGCTGGGATTACAGGCGTGAGCCACCGCGCCTGGCCTTGTTTTGTTTTTGATGGATAATGTAATTGTTGACTGGGAAGAGGCCATCATTGTCTGCTAATGAGGCCTGGGTGCTTGGGGGGTGCCCTGAATGTAGCGAAGGAGCACTGTCTTCCTTCCTCTAGGTGCCAGGTGGTGCCCTTTTTGTCTCAGGTACAGCTCTGTCTCTCATTCTACCAGGACTCTATCTCTCCAGCACTTACCCTTTCTCATGTGCTTGCCTGTGGCCCCCAATTCTTCCCTTTTAATTTTAGCACCTCTGTCATTCACTGGCACTGCTAATCTGGGCCTCTGTGGTTTGGGGTACTCACGGATTTCTCTGCTTTCTCTGCGAAGCTCGCAGTGCAGGCTTCCAGTAGCAGGAGGCAGGATTTTCTTTTTCTTGTGTGTTCTCCTTCTGCCTCTGGCTCCTGACTCTGTGTAGTGACTGTGGTCTTCTGCCTCATTCTCCCCAGGCCTCAGAGTTGACCGAGGGAGCAGCTATGAGCCTGGGGGCTTAGCCAAAGCTTGGGAAGCTTCATTGTGCAGTAGACCAGCCTTCTGTTCTATGTCCCACATGGCCCCATCCTCTGGAGAGTAGCTTCTCAGTGCTTTCTCCCAAGCTTGAGAGCCAGCAGGAGGATGAAGGGACCCAGATGCAATCCCTACAGCATAAACTTTTTATTGCTTCTCTCCTACAGGCCCAGCAACCACTGGGAATAGAAGACAAGGATGACAGCCAGTCCAGCCAAGATGAGCTGCAGAGCAAGCAGTCCAAAGGCTTGGAGAGGTACCATAGATGGGAGGATATCCCCAGGGACATGAGATGTGGTGTGCCTTCAGGGTGGTGTGGACTTGGGCAGAATTCTTGGCTTTGGTGGCTGGCCAGGCTCGGTGTACACTTGCTTGACGGCAGGTGGTGAGCTGGCTGGATGGTCTTGCAAGGTTTCTGCGTGTGCATGCATGTGTATATGTTTGTGCATGTGTGTGTACCTGCAGTGTGTATATGTGTGTATATATGTTTGCATGCATGAGTGGGCCCTCTGATTCTGCACCAAGATGGGAATGTGAAGTGCCACTGGGTGCATTTGGCAGGACTCTGGGCACCATTGTAGGGCCAGGGCTGATTAAGTTGTGTGTGGTCTAGGGCTGGTTATGGGCCAGGATTGAAGAAACCTTCTGGAAGTCTGGAGGAGTCACATTGGAGGGTTGGTGCTGCAACTCAGAGCTCTGAGCCAGGGCCCTGCCACATCAGAAATGGCTGCAGCTATCTGTGTGTGTACAACTGTGTGTGATGTGACAGGGGCTCTCAGCTTCTCAGGCCTGAGCCTCGTGACAAGAGCTGCCGCCCTGGAAGGGGAAGGAGAATGGTCATTTCACTTTTGGACCTGCAAAAACTATCCATGACAGCTTCATGCATTTTCTGGTCTGACCTCTTGAGTCTGGCTTCTCTTTTTCTCCCCACTCAGTTCTTCTACCCCTCCCTGGCCCCCGTGATGGTGAGCTTTGGGGATGGGTACACTTGTGAGTATGTCCAGCTTTTACTCCTGAACCAAGCAGAGGCAGCACAGGGACCCCTGGGAAGCCTGACTCCAGTCTAGGCAAAAGGAGGGCTCAGGAGGGACTCTCTCGTTCCTGCATGTCTGGCTGCCTGGCCCCACTGTGGCTCTCCATGGATGGATGTGGGGGTGGGGCTGGGGCATAACCTAGGGAAGAGGCATTGACCTAGGTCACACTGCACTCCTCAGGTCTCTTCCCGCTCTCCATATGGAGGGTCCTGACTCTGCTGCTCTGACTGGCCTGACCAGGTTATCTCCTCTACTTCTTCACGAGGAGCGGGCCCAGAGTCCCCCTTGCAGCCTGGCCACCCAAGAAGAGTCCCCCCAGGGCCCCAAGGGGCAGCCTGAGTGGAAGGAGGCAGAGGAGCCTGGGGAGGACTCTGTAGCCAGCCTCAGCCCGCTGCTCTCCCTCCAGAGGTAAGGATGAGGGGAAGCGCCACTGGTGGTGGCTGCTCTGCATGTAGTGGGTTTGTGTGCTAGTGGTGAGAGAGATGGGGGTGGAGTCGGCTTAGGGAGGGAGCTAGGGTGGGTTTGTACCCTCAGCAGCAGCAGCAGAGGGTCTGCTTAGTGTTCCGTGGGAGCTGGATATTGAGGAAATGTGCCTCTTCCTACACAATGTGCCTCAGTCTATAGCTGAAATTAGAGTATGTGGTCTGATTAGAGGAACTTAGAGACTCTTGAATAAGGAGGTATCTCTTTTGTCCCAGCTGCCTCCCTGCCAGGGGCTGGAGCAGAGACTGTTGTTACTCTGGCTGCTCCATTGCTGCCAGGGCAGCCCTTTCTCTAGTCCTCTCCCTGCCAGCACCCCTGTTTCTAGTAGTCATCCTACTTCTAGTCATTCAGCAACCCCAGCTGGAGCCCTGTTAATGTGCTTGGCTCAGGGAGAGGGAACCCCAGATCACTCTGAATCCAGCCGAGAGAACCTTTGCATCCTAGCTTAGTTCAGAGCCTGGTGGACATTTGCTAGTTCTTTGTCCCCCTAGCAAGAGAAAGATGCTGGTCTTAGAATTCATTGGGTTAGAATGAGTCACTAGGGAACCTGAGCAACATCGATGTGCAATGAACAGCATCCACTGAACATCTGCTGTGTACGGAGCTCTTGGGGTACCCATAACCATCCTGCTTCCATTGTGAGGCAGGAGTCTCTGGTCTTTGATGCAGATAATTCAGGGAGAGGAAGGGAGGGAAGAGGGAGGTTTAATACCCGAGGTCGGGAAACTATTGGGGCTGTCTCTCTTATCTCTGTCATAGCTTTTTGACCCCAAATGGCGTGCGTCTTAAGCCTGTTGGTTTCTTACTGGCTTTAACACAGTTGTTTCCTTACTGCCATCAAGGGAGCAGGCCCCAAGCCCACCTGCTGCCCACGAGAAGGGCAAGGAGCAGCACTCCCAGGCTGAGGAACTGGGCCCTGGACAGGAAGAGGCAGAGGAGCCTGAGGAGAAGGTGGTGGTCGGCCCCACCCCGCCAGTCTCTCCAGAGGTGTAAGGGCCAGTTTTACGTGTCTGTCCCTGTCCTCCACTGTGTGTGGGCTGCTTCCATGCCTATTCACTCTTGGGTGGTGGAAAGTGGGGCACTGGTTCTGGCCAGGGGTTAGAGTGTAGGGGAGATTGAGCATATCCTTGGTGCTGTGTTTGTGGCCTTGAGAGCCCCACGCAGGCGTGACTGATCTTTACATGGGGTTAGCTTCCGCCCCTGGGGCCCCTGGTCAGGACTTGAGATACAAGGACGGATGGTTGGTACCTCCTAGCTCATTTGCTGAACTTGCTAAATCATGTTTCCTGTCTACCAAGTACTGTTTTTCTCTTTACAAATGTTATTGAGGTATGTATATACACCACAGTACACAGATCTGAAGTGTACAGTTCAGTGGAGATTTGCATCTGTGGACACTGTATAATGGCCTCTCAGACATGGAATGTCTCCAGCCCTTGAAGACGTTTCCTCATGCCCTTCTCAACCCACCCATCCCAGGTCTTTCTTCACTGTTCTGGCCTCTCAGTTCCAAGTTCTGACCAAAGGGTCATTTTTTGAGTTCTCCACTTCACATAAGTGGAATTATACAGTATACAGGATTGATCTTTGGTGCTTGTACTCAAAGCTCAATGTGTTTTTGTGATTCACCTATGTTGTTGCACCAAGTGCTTCTAAAATTTAGAAATCATTTAGCTTTTCTCCTTCCATTCTAACCCTTCCCCTTCCTACCCATTTTTCAGATAAGGAAACTGAGGCTCAGAGAAGTGAAGGAATTTGTCTAAGGCAACATTGCTAGTCAGCGGCAGAATTAGAACTAGATTCTAGGCAGGGCATGGTGGCTCACATCTGTAATCCCAACACTTTGGGAGGCTGAGGCAGGTGGATCACCTGAGGTCAGGAGTTTGAGACCAGCCTGGCCAACACGGCAAAACCCTGTCTCTACTAATAATAAAAAAATTAGCTTGGGCATGGTGACAGGCACCTATAATCCCAGCTACTTGGGAAGCAAAGGCAGGAGAATCGCTTGAACCTGGGAGGTGGAGGTTGTGGTGAGCTTAGATTGTGCCACTGCACTCCAACCTGGGCAACAAGAGCGAAACTCTGTCTCAAAAAAATAAAAACTAGATTCTAGTCACTAGAGTCCTAGACTTCTGACTTTAGTCTGCAGCCACTGTTCCTTTTCTCTGCATGGAGAAAGATAAGGGTCAGGACTTAAACACTTTCCCTTCTTTGAACTGAGCAGTCCCTAAAGGATTAGGGACTGACTGGTGAGCAGAGACAGGTTCATGCACGCATTACTCACAGGAAGTTCATGCACCCTTTACTCACTGAGAGCTGGTGAGCTCAGGATCTCGTGTTTTCACCATAACATCGCAGGAGTGGTATAGGGAAGGGGTGGTCACGTTTTTCAGATGCTGATACATTCTACAATGAAAACTGTGACCTGGAGGAATTATACGGCTTTCCTATCTCCTTGGTGGCTGTGGTCAGCCAGTTCAGGATGCTTTCTTTGAGGACAGGAGGTAGGTGTAGTTCAGAGACAGGAAGATTGGACAGAGGTCAGAGAGGTGTCTCCCCAGAACCTCTAGAGGCAGCAGGGCTCAGTTGGGGCCTCGGCTTCCCTGGATCCTCCCTGGCTGCCTTGGCTAGTTCATTCCCTTCCCTTGTGTTTCTCCTGCCATCCCAGTGAGGCTGCCTCTGCTAGGGTCTCAGAGATGCTTGACCACGCAGTCTCAGTTTACACCATCCCCTTAGGAAATGCCTTCTGTTCCTTTCCTGAGTCTCTTCAAGCCCCATCACGTCCTTGTTATTAATCTTTACAGCTATTTTAGGAATGGATGGGTTATCTAGGTTTTGTGAGAGTAGTTCTGTGTCTCCCAGCTTCCAAAGGGGTAGTCAAGCTGGATCTGAAGGGTTAGGAGAAGAGGGCACGCTAGAGGGAGCAGGTTGGGCCAGGAGGCAGCACGTGCCACTCACTGCATGCTTTCTGGCCAAGGCCAGGACTAGGAAACAGGAAGATCCTCCCCTTGTCATGCAAGCATCCTTCCTGAGGATTTGCAGAGAAGAGGATAAAAGAATCAGAACACCAAGTTGAGTATGAGAGAAGACATTCTTTTGTGGTAGTACCATGAAAACCATTTCACAGTGCTCCTAGATGCTATTTCCCAGCCCTCTGCTCTCTCACTTCCCCCTCTCTCCCTGGCTTCCCTTCTTGCTTTCTCTCAGGTAAATTTGAGCTACTTGGTGGCCAGCCTGGAATGATTATGTTCCTGCAGAGCCTCCCCTTTGTCACTCACTATAGGAAACTAGGTCCCACTGATTCTGATACATGAGGAGTTGCCCTAGAAATAGGAGCTGTTTTTTCCCTTGGAGTCCTCAACTTCCCAATCACCTCACAGGTCTTTCAGGCATTGTTTACTGCCTTGGACCTAAGCTAGGAGTTTGAACTACTAGATCTTTAAAACTGGGTGAGGGAGAAGAAGTCCACTGACAGACAGCCCAGCTTGCCTCTGTGCAAGCTCACTGGTGCGCATAGCCTGGCCACACGCCCCACACGGTCTGATGCTCCATCTTTCCACAGCATCTGTCCCTAGGGGTCCACATAGCTGTGCAGCCTGCAGGAGAGAGAGAGACATTAAAAGGTACCATCTCAGGGAAAAAAGATGTTTTAGCCAAGGTTGGAAATGAGTTGGAGGGTTGATGAGGCGGAGAGCTGTGGGAGAAGGCTCTTTCTGAGGGCAGGATTCTCAGAGGAGGTGGCAGCCACATCTCTTACATCTGCCACAGTTGGGCTATGTCAGGGGACTGAGAGGAAGCCAGGCTTTGGAAGGAAGGAGGAGATGGAGTTTGGAGCAGAAAAGGATTGCAGGCATAGCTCAAGATTGTTTCTGGTCTGAGTTATGATTTTAGGAAAGGGGAAAGGAAAGGTCTTCGTGATAATTTAGAGACGACAGTAGCCTGTCTTGTCTTCCTTCTCTCTCTAGTCTCAGGGTGCTGCAATGGGATTTGTAAGTCCTTGTTTTCCTCTATTGTTCTAATCTGATCCTCCCTGCTGCTTTCCATCTGCAGTGGGGCTTGAGCTGGAGGGAGCAGGGGTTGAGTCCCCAGCAGGGAGGACTGGCTCCCCTGTTTGACTCTTGCCCAGCCCTCTTTGTTTTGGGTTATGCCCACACTTTCCGCTTAGGTTAACTGAGCCACCGTGCTGGGCCTGCATCAGCCTGAGTGCTGTGCGAGGAGGGTGTGTGGCGAGACCAATTTCCAACATGAGATTGAGGGACCTGGAAGTGCAGACACATTCTGGCCTTTAGGAAAGTCACTCTAGGAGGCACAATGCTTTATCCTGCCCATGCTTTCACTGCTCAGAATATTCTCGGATTCCTCTTTGAGCATTTCCTTCAAGAACCAGAAAACAAGCAAAATAACAGTCCTTATTACTTCATACACATCTTTTTAATGGATACATTATTCCTGATTTCACCACCTCTTATGCATCCAGGTTAGCTCTGAATTTCTTTTACTCATTTCTAAACATTTAATTAACTTGAAGCAGGTGGAAACATGCCCCCATGGGGAGAGAGGGAACATGGCACTCATGTGCACGCTTGCTACATTTTTTTGGCTTAGGGAAGCATCTTCTTCTGGCCCCCTTGGTGGTGTGATAGGGGAGTTTCCTATTCCTGGGCCTTCCTGGACTAGTTCTCAGAGCTAGGAGACCTGCTGCTGCTTCTCTTGTGGGCCCATATAGATTGGCCACTACTCAGTTTGGGAGGCAGAAAGCAGTCTCTGGGGACTGTTCCCAAATTGCTGGCATGAGCCTTAAGCAGCAGGCAGAGCTCTAGTGGGGAGGTGGTCATGGGGCTGTGAGCCATTCTAGGAAGGAATCCATTAGGGACAGAGCTTCACTGTCTCCCTGCTGCTGCCAGATCTTGAGCTGAAGCTTCATATTTTGACCTTTGGCCACAACCTCCTAAGTCTGCCGAGAGCCTGCTGTGGGTCACCCTTCTCCCTAGGCTCTTAGAGCCTTAAATAGCCACAGTGGGGCTTGTCCCATGGAATAGGTGTTGACTGTATCTCTTGCCTGCCCTTGGGTGACCTGACTGACTCCTGATTGTGGGCCCTCCATTAGTATTCCATATGTGATGTTCTATATCCTTTCAAACCTTGATGCCAGAGGTGGGTGGTTGTTAACACTGTGATGATGTGCCATTCTCCACCCATGGTAGGCGATCCACAGAGCCTGTGGCACCCCCAGAGCAGCTTTCACAGGCTGCACTAAAGACTATGGAAGAGGCAGTGACCCAAGTACTCGAGCAAGACCAGAGGCACCTACTGGAATTGAAGCAAGAGAAGATGCAGCAACTGCGGGAGAAGCTGTGCCAAGAAGAGGAAGAGGAGATCCTCCAGCTTCACCAGCAGAAAGAGAAATCTCTCAGGTCCTGCCCTTCCCCTTAGGCACACTCTCCGGGGCCTTTCAGGGATATAAGGAGCTAGGGATACCCTCTAAGCCGGGGGACCACTGGGGTGCCCATTGTTCTACCAAGACCAACTAAAGTTGGGAAATTTTACCCAACAATTTCTGCTCATATCTCACTGGTTACACCTAGATGCAGAGAACACTGGGAAATGTAGTCCTTTAGCTGACCTCTTTACCCAGTAAAATAAAAACAGGGTTCTGTTGTAAGGAAGAAAGGGAGAATGGATATTGAGCTGTTAATGAGCCATCTGTCACAGTCCCAGGATGGGAAAGGCACTACAAAAAGGTGTTAACATATTTCATTTTCTTGGCAATTTAACTAAAGGCTAAGTCTTGTTCTCTTGTACAGAACATCCAAAAGTGGTAGAAAATTGTTATTTTTAGATGATACCTAGCAAAGTACATATAAAATATTTATGCTTAATTGAGAGAAAATAAAACAGAAAACCAACATACAAGTACTGGGAAGGTCAGAGCAATCTCTCATGAGCCCAACACAGGAACCACTGACCCAGGGTCTGTCCTTGTATCACTTCCTTGTGGGTCTTCCACCAGGGAGCATCCCAAAGAACAGGCACCTCCGCCCCTTTAGCCTCCTCCTCTTCCAACCAACTGAGAATTGGGGCAGGGGCCCACCCAAGCAGGATGTGACTCACCTTAAGGGGCAGTGCCTTGGAGGAAATCCTGGCAGTGTGTTCCCATCAGCCCACCAGTCTCCTCCCCTCTTGCTGGCTTCCCTGAGCTTGGCTGACTATGCTTTCCATCCCTTTCCTAAGGCCTCTGACTCAAGAGACCCTCTTAGGTTGTAGGGAAGATTGGCATGCCAAAAGTGTCTTGATTCACAGCCTGGAACACAGTAGTTGCTGAATAACTGGTAGCAATTGCTTTTATTTTCAGTCGAAATCAATGCGTATTCAGGCAGTCTTAACTAAGTGATTTCTCTATGGACAGTGCCTTGCCTGGCTTTCTTCAAAATAGTTTATCACTAGAACCTGTTTCTGTGTATGCCCAAGCCTTTCTGAGGAATGGGCTCTCTTTCCCTCTGCCGGCAACTTCCATGTGGTAGAAATTTCTGGAAGCCACGGCTGATCTTATAACAAATATTTCTGGAATGAGAAGGCAGGCAGGCTGGCCTTTAGTTTCTTTCGTTGTAAAATGAAGGGATTAGACTTAAAACCTCTAAAGTCCCTGCCAGCTCTAACATTGTGTTGCTGTGTATAAAATTTAGTCATAGGGCAAAGAGAAAGGGTTTCTGGGGAATCTAGAAGGAAGGATTTTTACTTAATTCAAATTTCCTCTCTTAATAGAAGAAAGTCATGGTGTTGGTATCTTGAAAAAGGAAAGAATCCTAAATCTTTTTTTGGCTTTAGAATTTGGTGCAGAAGCTTTTCAAAGGAGTTGTTTTCCAAATCATGTTTTTTCTGGGCTAGAATTCTCTGAGTTCACAGCACACATCCCCTGGTCATGTGGGGCTGTGAGAGGAGTTACCTGAAAAGGATGTGGCTTGTGTAAGGAGGGGGATATCTGCTTAGGATGAAGTGGCCACTGTTGTTGGTCTATAAATAAGATAACCTTTCGTAGATATCACGGCTTGCTTATAGTTTGGGGCTGGGTGATGCTGTTCAAATTCAGTTAAATTTTAAGCACCTACTTTATGTCAGCTACCATGTGTGGTACCTGGGATAGAACAGATTTTAAGACAAGATTCTTTCTCTTGAGAAACGCAGCCTTGCAAGGAAAACAGAGATACAGAAGATGAATCATGATGCCACGTGATGCACGGTACAGAGTAGCATGGGATAAGAAAGGTCCACATGTAAAGTGGGCTGGGCGCAGTGGCTCATGCCTGTAGTCCCAGCTACGCAGGAGGCGGAGGCAGGGAAATCACTTCAACCCAGGAGGCAGAGGTTGCAGTGGGCCGAGATTGTGCCACTACACTCCAGCCTGGTGACAGAGTGAGACTCTGTCTCAAAAAAAAAAAAAAAGAGAAAAAAGAAAAACAGGACTACATGTAAAGTGATGGGAACAGAATTGATGAGCTTGGAGGGAGTTGGAAAGACTTCCCAGAGAGAGAGCTGGGTGTTGAGCAATGAATGTTGGTTTGCCAGATAGAAAAGGGAATTCTTGGCAGAGGAACTAGCAAGAGCAAAGGTGAAGAGGCAAGGAAGAGTGTGGTAGAATGGAGGGATGGTGATTCAGCTGATGTGCCTAGAACAGAGTCTTGTCAGAGTAAAAGAATGTGGAATCAAGTTGGCATCTATAGCTATCCTTGAGTGAGTGCCATATGGAAGTGAGGCTGTTGACAGGGGGGAGCCTTTGGAAGAAGTGCTGTACTGAAACCCAGAAGCCCTGTGGTTTGATATATATATGTATTTTTTTCTTTTTTGGAGACATAGTGTTGCTCTGTTGCCCAAATTGGAGTGCGATGCAGTGGTGTGATCTCTGCTCACTGCAATCTCTGCCTCCCAGGTTCCAGCAATTCTCTTGTCTCAGCCTCCCAAGTAGCTGGGACTACAGGTGTGTGCCACCATGCCCGGCTAATTTTTGTATTTTTAGTAGAGATGGAGTTTTGCCATTATGGCCAGGCTGGTCTCAAACTCCTGACCTCAGGTGATCCACCTGCCTCTGCCTCCTAAAGTTCTGGGATTACAGGCGTGAGCCACTGCGCCCAACCAGTAGATTGCTTCTTGAAGCAAAGGGGAGTTCATGGTCCCCTTGTGATCCTGGGAGGTATTATGAGAGACAGCCATGGACCCAGAGGCTCAGGTTAGATTCATCTTTAAGATTTAGGAAGCTTTGACTGGGCGCAGTGGCTCATAACTCTAATCTCAGTGTTTTGGGAGGCCAAGGCTGAAGGATCACTTGAGCCCAGGAGTTCGAGACCAGCCTGAGCAACACAGCGAGACTCCATCTCAACAATTAGCTGGGTTTGGTGGTGCATGCCTATGGTCCTAACTACATGGGAGGCTGAGGCGAGAGGCTTGCTTAAGCCCAGGAGTTTAAGGCTGCAGTAAGCCATGATTACACCACTGCATTCCAGCCTGGACAACAGAGCGAGAACCTGTCTCCAAAAAGGAAAAAAAAAAAGGATTTAGCAAATTTCTTAGGCAGACAACAGGGCTATTGGAGGTGGAGAGCCAGAGATTATGAATAGAAGAAAGACCTTTGTGGTTTCTCTGACAACCTAGCCTTTCCTTTCCATCTCAGTTCCTTGAAGGAGCAGCTGCAGAAAGCCACTGAGGAGGAGGAGGCCCGGATGAGAGAGGAGGAAAGCCAGAGGCTATCCCGGCTCCGAGCCCAGATCCAGTCCAGTGCACAAGCAGATGAGGACCAAATCAGGTAAGTGTGTGCTTACCTGTGAGCTGCCCAGCCCCACGGAGGGGACCCAGGGTGCACAGGCCCATGCCCATTCCACTCTTTCCACCCAGGGCTGAGCAAGAGGCTTCCCTGCAGAAGCTGAGAGAAGAGTTAGAGTCTCAACAACAGGCTGAGAGGGCCAGCTTGGAAGAGAAAAACAGGCAAATGCTGGAACGGCTCAAGGACGAGATGGAGGCTTTGGAGAAGAGCGAGCAGGCTGCTCTGAACACTGTAAAGGAGAAGGCTCTGCAGCAGCTGAGGGAGCAGCTGGAAGGAGAGAGGAAAGAAGTGAGCCAGTCAAGTGGGGACCTCACCCTCTGACATGTGTCTGGGTTGCCTGAGGAGGGACCAAGTGCACAGGGAGAGGAAGGGCAAGCCTTGGGTGGGTGTGCAGGTTGGGGAGCCGGGCAGAGAGTAGGTCTCTCACAGACAGGCATGGGAAATGACGGGCTGACTGCCTGGGCCCATTACTCCATATACACTGAATCAGCTCAGGGGAGGAGCTTGTCCTGCTCTCCGTGGCAGGGCAGAGGATGCAGCAGGTATACTGAGGCCCCTCCAGGGTCAGGCTGGATGGGAGTGGTGGCTGGAGGTTGTCAAGCCAGGAGCCATCAGAGGCTTGAGGGGGAGTGTCGTGTGGGTTTGAGGAAGTTCACCACTGAAAGAGCTTCAGCCAGACCAGAGGTTTTGAGGCAAGGGTGCTCTGTCCCTCCCTGTCTCTGAGGGGCAGCTGCAAGGGCCTCACTCCCCACTTTCCTCTCCTTTCTTAGGATCAGAGGCTGGCAACATAGCAGGGATTTTCTCTTTGTCCGTACTCCCTCTACTCCAGTCACATGGAGCCTCTGAAGTTTTAGCATAGTCTCTCTGAGCACTTGCAGTACAGTGGAGTTCCCCACTCTTGCTGTAGTTTTTCCCCTGTCTAATAGCTGAGGCTTTGCACCTCACCAAAATAGAAAGAAAGTTCTACATGGCCTGACTTAATGGCAGCATCTAACTTGGCCCCCTGACTTTGATCTTATTTAGCAGCATGAGCGCCATCTGTGGACCTGTGGCCTAGTCCAAAGGCAGAGGGTGGGAGCAGAGAGCCGAGACTTAATAAAATGCCCCTCTTCTCTGGCCTTCATGTTCCGTTCATTTGCCAGTTGTAGACTTCAGGGGCTGAATTGTTTCAGAGGAGCAAAGATGTGCTGTGCTTCCTTGTGCTTCCCCTTGGCCCTGATCTTGAGGGGTTGGGAGTCGGTTGTCTTCCTGGCTCTGCCTCCTGCCATGGTCAGTACCTGGCCAGCTTCCCTCACAGTCCCTTTGTTCCTCCCCAGACGGTGGCAAGGCTGGAGAAGGAGCACAGTGCTGAGCTGGAGCGGCTCTGCTCCTCGTTGGAGGCCAAGCACCGGGAGGTGAGATGCAGCATCTTGGGCCCCCTTCATGGCTGGTTAGCAGAACTCAGCCCCATCCCCAGTCACTAGGCAGTGAGCCTGTCTCTCCCTCCAGCCCCTGGGGATGGATGCCGGATCCTCAGAATACATCCCAGCACAGCAGCTGTACAGTCTCTCTGAGGGTCACACTCCCCTGTGTGTGTGCGGCCTCCTCAGGTGGTCTCTAGCCTCCAGAAGAAGATAGAGGAAGCTCAAAAGAAAGAGGAGACCCAGCTGCAGAAGTGCCTTGGGCAGGCAGAGCACAGAGTTCACCAGAAGGCTTATCACATGATTGAGTATGAGCAAGAGGTGAGTGCCGCTCTGTCTTCCACATTTGTGTGCACCTGTTGTGGACTCTTTTATAGTCTACTGAGCCGTCCTATCCTCAGTGGCCTCCAGTTTGCTTTGGATGGCTCAGCTGGGGTTAGCACTTCTGGTTCCATTTTTATGCCTTGGTTCCCTTAAAGCCAGGTACTCCTCCAGTCTGATGCCCCTATATAATGTGGGGAGCGGGTGTTGGGGGTATGGCTGTGTGCTGACCATGGTGTCGTGGCTGTGTGATGTCCATGTGTTGTGTTTGTTGGGAGAGATTGGGGAAATGTGTGTACAACCCTCGGGCGCCCCAGCCCTGAGTGCTGGTCCTCGGTTCTGCATGCTGCATCCCTGCCATCTCCCCTGCAGCTCAGCAGTCTTCTGCGAGAGAAGCGCCAGGAAGTGGAAGGGGAGCACGAGAGGAGGCTGGACAAGATGAAGGAGGAGCACCACCAAGTGATGGCTAAGGCCAGAGAGCAGTATGAAGCTGAGGTAGCTTGGCCACATCCCCTGTGCGCTTGCACACATGTATGCACGCATACACATGGATGCACACGCACACACACCTTGGGGTCCTTCCCACCTGGCTGTGGGGGAGAGGAAGGGGATAAACTATGGTCAGGGATTGTGGGAGGTTTTCTTCCCTGGTACCCTGTCACAATGATGTTTTCTGCCGTTTTCATTAAAGCATGAGAAAAACCTCCACCTAATGAGGGGCAATTCCTCTTTTATCAGGCAGGCTGCACTTTCTACTGATAGTAAAAAGAACCGCCATGCACTGAGCTTGTACTGTGTGCCAGGAACTGTTCTGAGCTCTTTATCTATTTCAACTCATTTAGTCCTCACACTATCCCTAGGAAGGATCTATCATTATCTCCCTTTTAAAGATGAGGACACTGAGACTTGGAGAGTTTTAGTAGCTTCCCAAGATCACAACCAGCTAATAGGTAGAAGAGCTAGGATTCAAGCCCAGGCCATTCGACTCCAAAGCCTTCAGTTTCCTCCCTGCAACACCACATCACCAGGGTTTCTCATCATCTCAGGAAACCAAGAAATAGACTGACAAGAGCCAAATCATACTGAAATTCTTCCCATTTTAAGCCTTTGGCCTTAAGGTAGGAAAGTTCGGCAACTTGAGTGGACCCAAGCTGGCCTGGCTTGCTCACATTGAGGGTGAACAATGGGTGGGTAGAGGGTGGCTGACTGTAGCCCACAGCTGGGCCCCTGAAGGGCATTAACGCTACTGCTCCAGTAACTGGAACCAATATCCCAGACTCTTTCTAGGATCTTTCCCAGGGCAGAACTAGCTGTCTTGTGATGAAATTTGCCACATCCCTTTCCCAACCAGTTATGTCCTTGCTGAAGAATACTGATAATTTATCAGTGACCTCTCGTTCCTTAAAGAGGAAAAGTTGTATATGGTGGAGCCATAGGAGAGCCAGAGAGGGATTCCGTCGTGGTGTCTGGCCAGCCTCTGCCTCAGCTGTAGAGGGCTGAAGGCTTGCTGGGGCCAGGGCCGGTGATGTGCTTGTAGCCCTCCTCTTCTCCAACAGCTGGCTTTAGGGAGCTGATGGTGTCCCTGATGTTACTGATTCAAGGTTGCAGGGCTGGCGGAGCTGTGATTTTTGTGGTGGAAGGGGCTGCTGCAGTTTCCCACCGGTGGGCCCACCCTCCTTGCAGGAAAGAAAGCAGCGGGCTGAGCTCCTGGGGCACCTGACGGGAGAGCTGGAGCGCCTGCAGAGGGCCCATGAGCGAGAATTGGAGACCGTGAGGCAGGAGCAACACAAGCGTCTTGAGGACTTGCGGCACCAGCACAGGGAGCAGGTGAGAGGCTTGGGGCAGGGCGAGCCCACTGTGACCCCTCCATGCACAGCAGGAAGGTGCTGGGAGCAGGCCCCATGGCCCCAGTAGGATGGAGCCTGACAGCTTCTGGAGTGGGAGTCTCTCATTGGCCATCCTCAAGCTGGGGCATCCTTGCTCCTTTGTTTTCTGGGCCAGGGAACACACCCAGGATTAGAACTAGAGGTGAGCCCCTGTAAGGCATTGGGGTTGACACCTTCGTGTCTCCTTGCCTCAGAGGGAAATAAACAAGGTACCTTCCTGAGAGGCTGCAGGGGCACACAGGGAGGAAACCTGAGCCCAGAGTCGAGATTGCGGTGTGGCATGGTGGGTTCTGGAACCCCCTCCTGCCCCTCAGCTAATGCCTTACACTCTTTCTATGCTTATTTCTTTCTCTTTCTGGGCAGGAAAGGAAGCTCCAAGATTTAGAGATGGAACTTGAAACCAGAGCTAAAGATGTCAAGGCCAGATTGGCTCAGCTGGAGGTCCAGGTGAGGGATCTGCAGGGGCCCTTGACCTGAGTCATATCTCCTCTAGCAGAGGACAGGCCCTGCCCCTCAGACCTGGGATCTGCAGTCAGATAGAAAATTCTGTCTCTTTCCTGCAAGGAGGAGACCGCCCGGAGGGAGAAGCAGCAGCTGCTTGATGTGCAGAGGCAGGTTGCTCTCAAGAGTGAGGTTTGTCTCCCTCTTTTGTCTTCCTTCCTGTTTTTCCTCCATTCCCTGTCTTTCTTATCCCTATTCCTCACATTTTGTTCATCTGATCTGTCCAGGACACTGATGTTCCAAACTCTGTTGGCCAGTATTCCACAAATATTGCCACTCTGTGGATCCCACTTGGGAACCTCAGGGGAATGGGGCTGTGGTGGGACAGGAGCCTGTAGAACCCCTGACCTCAGAAGTAGTGACTTCAGTGTCTCTGAGTTCATCCCCAGCCCATCCACTTCTGTCTTCCCTACCCTCTAGTGCTGCCTGTTCCCTGTGCTGTCTCTGGGTGCCTCTATCTTTCCTTCTGCCCCTAGGAAGCCACAGCCACCCATCAGCACCTGGAGGAGGCACAGAAGGAGCACACCTACCTGTTGCAGTCAAACCAGCAGCTCCGGAAAATTCTTGATGAGCTGCAGGCCCGCAAGTTGGAGCTGGAGTCCCAAGTGGATCTGCTGCAGGCCCAGAGCCAGCAACTGCAGAAACACATCAGGTGGCATGGGCAACCTGCGCTTAGCCCCACTGGCTGCCTCCTGCCCGCCCTCTGACCTCTGCTGCTTGTGTCATGGCCCAGTTAATAGGGAGAGGTGGAGTCCCAGCTTCGGAGCTAGGCAGAAGAGCCTGTGGCTACATTTTGTAGAGAGTTGGGGTTGTTAAGATGCTATGAAAAGCGGGGGATCCCTGGTGCTATTGTTTGTGTCTCAGCCCTTCCTTAGGGACTTTGACAGATGGGAGTGAGAGGATGGAGATGGTTCTGGCTCACTTCATCAGACCACATCTTCACCACCACCCCCCATGCCCCCGCCACCTCTCACTCCTGTTTCCCTCCACAGCAGCCTGGAGGCTGAAGCTCAGAAAAAGCAGCACCTGTTGAGAGAGGTGACAGTTGAGGAAAGTAATGCTGCCCCACAGTTTGAGCCAGATCTCCACATTGAGGACCTGAGGAAATCCCTTGGGACAGTGAGCTGGGGGCTGGGGGCTGGGGCACCAGGAGGGGGTGGGGCATTGGGAGGGGCTAGGCATCAGGGGAGTACTTCCAGAGGGGATGGGTCATCAAGAGAAGTGGAGCCCCAGGAGGGGAGGAGTATAAGGTGGGCCAAGGTGTCAGGAAGGGCTGGCTGTGTTCTCTATGGGTCTGTTCTTATCATCCCCAGCTTCCAGTCATGTCCACCAGTCAGATGATATCTATAAGTAAACAGTGCCTGGTAGCTGGAGAGCCATTTTCTTATCTAGGCCACTGGGAGGGGCCTTGGGGTCTCTCAAGCCTGCAGGGTGTCTGCTTTTGCTACACTCAGTAGACTTTTTTTTACCATGTGTCCCTAGAACCAGGCCAAAGAGGTATCTTCTTCTCTCTCCCAGAGCAAGGAGGACTTATACCTGGACAGGTGAGTGCCCATAGCCTGTCTTATTTCAGGTTAGGGTACCATGAAGGGGTAAGTGAGTACCTGCATCCTAGAGCTGGGGTGAGCTGAAGTGAGGAGACAGTGATCACCAGTGGCGCTTGGTTCATGGGGAAGTCTATGGAGGTTTAAGGGATCTTCTCTGTCAAGCCAAGAAACTGCCTACTGTGACCTTTGACATGGCATTCTCCTGTAGTGGAAAAGCAGATTGCTGCAAGTGTCTGTTCATCTATCTGGAGGCCCTAGGCACGGTCCCTCTCAGTGTCAGGGTGGGGGCACTGTCAGTCCCAGGCATTGCACACTGTGGGTATTGAACAGTGGCATCCCTGCACACACCCTGCCCAGCCCCAGCCCAGCAGCTCCGGTTTGTGCTCAGGGTGGGCATCTGCTGGGGAAGTGGCTATGTGACCAGAGCCGAGTTCTTAGAGGCTTCTGTTTTCCTTCTTCAACTCTCCTGCCCCAGCCTGTCCTCCCACAGTGTCTGGCACTACCTCTCTGCTGAGGGGGTAGCCCTCCGTAGTGCCAAGGAATTCCTGGTGCAGCAGACACGCTCCATGCGGAGGCGGCAGACAGCTCTGAAAGCTGCCCAGCAGCATTGGCGCCATGAGCTGGCCAGTGTGCAGGAGGTGGCCAAAGACCCACCAGACATCAAGGCCCTGGAAGATATGCACAAGAACCTGGAGAAGGTTAGGAACCTCGGGAAGAGCCTACCAGCCCTGTGCGGGAGGGGGTGAGGAAGTCAGCAAAACACTCCTTTGGGCTCCCCTTCAGTTTCTTATTCTCAGGACTCCATGAGAGTAGCCACCTTGGTCCTGTGTCACTTATATTTACATGGTAATGCATAGCGTGCAAACACCTTTTCTAGTAGTAAATCATTTGAACCTCACGATAACTATATTAGTCTGTTTTCATGCTGCTGATAAAGACATGCCTGAGACTGGAAAGAAAAAGAGATTTAATTGGACTTACAGTTTCTCATGGCTGGGGAGGCCTCAGAATCATGGCCGTAGGCGAAAGTCACTTTTTACACGGTGTTGACATGAGGAAGAAGCAAAAGCAGAAACCCATGATAAACCTATCAGGATCTTGTGAGAGTTATTCACTATCATGAGAACACTATGGGAGAAATGGCCCCCATAATTCAAATTATCTCCCACCAAGTCCTCCCACAACATGTGGGAGTTATGGGAGTACAATTCAAGATGAAATTTGGGTAGAGACACAGAGCCAAACCATATCATCCCACCCCTGGCCCCTCCAAATCTCATGTCCTCACATTTCAAAACCAATCATGCCCTCCCAACAGTCCCCCAACGTTTTAACTCATTTCAGCATTAACCCAAAAGTCCACAGTCCAAAGTCTCATCTGAGACAAGGCCTGTGAGCCCTTCTGCCTGTGAGCCTGTAAAATCAAAAGCTAGTTATTTCCTAGATACAGTGGGAATATAGGCATTGGGTAAATACAGCCATCCCAAATGGGAGAAATTGGCCAAAACAAAGGGATTACAGGGCCCATGCAAGTTGAAATCCAGTGGGGCAGTCAAATTTGAAAGCTCCAAAATGATCTCCTTTGACTCCGTCTTTCACATCCAAGTCATGCTGATGCAAGAGGTACATTCTCATAGTCTTGGACAGTTCCGCCCCTGTGGCTTTGCAGAGTATAACCCTGCTCCTGGCTGCTTTCACAGGCTGATAATGAGTGTCTGTAGCTTTTTGAGGTGCACAGTGAAAGCTGTTGATGGATCTATCATTCTGGGGTCTGGTGGATGGTGGCCCTCTTCTCACAGCTCCACTAGACAGTGCCCCAGTAGGGACTCTGTGTAGAGGCTCCAACCCCACATTTCCCTTCTGCAATGCTCTAGCAGAGGTTCTCCATGAGGGCCCCACCCCTGCAGCAAACTTTTGCCTGGGCATCCGTGTGTTTCCATATGTTTTCTGAAATCTAGGTGGAGGTTCCCAAACCTCAGTTCTTGACTTCTTTGCATCCACAGGCTCAACACCATGTGGAAGCTGCTAAGGTTTGGGGCTTTCACCCTCTGAAACCATGGGCTGAGCTATACCTTGCCCCCTTTTAACAATGTCTAGAGTGGCTGGGATACAGGGCACCAGATTCCTATGCTGTACACAGCATGGAGACCCTGGGTCTGGCCCACAAAACCATTTTTTTTCTCCTAGGCCTCTGGGTTTGTGATGGGAGGGGCTGCCATGAAGACCTATGACATGTCCTGGAGACATTTTCCCCATTGTCTTGGGGATTAACATTGGGCTCCTTGTTACTTATGTAAATTTCTGCAGCCAGCTTGAATTTCTCCTCAAAAAATGGGTTGGTCTTCCTTCCCTTTCCTTCCCTTTCCTTCCCTTTCCTTCCCTTTCCTTCCCTTTCCTTCCCTTTTACTCCCCTCCCCTCCCTTCTGCTCCCCTCCCCTTTCCTCTCCTTCCCTCCCCTCCCCTCCCCTCCCCTCCCCTTTCCTCTCCTCCCCTCCCCTCCCCTCCCTTTCCCTCTCCTCCCCTCCCCTCCCCTTCCCTGTCCTCCCCTCCCCTCCCCTCCCCTTCCCTCTCCTCCCCTCCCCTTCCCTCTCCTCCCCTTTTCTCCCCTCCCCTCCCCGTCTTCCTTCTCCTCCCCTCCCCTCCCCTTCTCTTCTCTTCTTTCTTCTCCTTTCTTTCTTTTTTCTTTTCTTTTACGTTCTGGCAT
>CAUYQU010028904.1:0-28144 GCA_963574635.1 Cheracebus regulus | reverse complement strand
ATCCCCTGTAGGAGGAGAGGCATTCTGATTTCGGGTGTTCTCAGCCTTTTTGCACTGGTTTCTTCCCATTTTTGTGGATTTATCCACCTGTCGTTTTTGTAATTGCCGACTTTCAGATTGGGTCTCTGAGTGGACGTCCGGCTTGTTGGTTATGAAGTTTTTTCTGTTTCTGAGTTTTCCTTCAGTGGAAGCCCCTTCCCCACAGACCTGGGAATTCCCGGGTTCAGCTGTGCTTGCTCTCAGTCCTCAGCGCTTCCAATTGCTGTTCTCCTTGTGGGGATGGGACCAGCAGAGCCTGACTAAAAGGGCACCCAGTCCCTTGTACTCCACACCGAGAAGCGCCGCACCAGGGTGCCAGCAAAACAGCCGCGCAGGCCAAAAGAGTCGTGCTGGCGACCCGTGTGGCTCCTCTGCTGGGAATCTCTCAGTCTGTGGGCAACAAAAATTCGTCGGAAAGTGCGGCATCCACTCGTTCTCTGCACTTTCACTGGGAGCTACATTCCTGAGCTGTTGCTAATCGGCCATCTTGGATCTCTCTCTCTATTGAGTTCTTATAATCATATGACACCTTTAGGGGTGAGAATGGAGTATTTGGCAACTGACGACAGTATTTTTGTATCTAATGTAATACTCCTCAGCTTTAAATTTGCTATGATCTTCATCTGCCCCCTGGAGAGGATGAGTTTGCTATGGATGACTAAAAGGAAGTATTGACTGCCGACTACAGCAGTAAAGAGGAAAGTAAGATGTTATTGCAATGAGCTTTTGGCTCTCACAATGCCTTATCTGAAGGCTTAGTTAATACTGATGGAAAGAGCAGACATAGGGAATTAGAAAGGATTTCACTTCATTATTAGAGGGGAGGAAGAAGAGAGAAGTAGTGGAGAACATGGGCAGGAGAATGTAAACATCAGAAGACAGAATGGATGAGTCACATAATATGGCATGATGATATAGATGGATGGATGGATGAATAGATAGATAATCATGCCATTTTGTAATGCACTGATAAAAGAGTTATGCTTAGAGGACTCTGGGAGTTCTCAATCTGTGGTCAGGAGAGCACCAAGGGGCACAATATGGCTCCTGGGTGGCTTTACAGCACCCAAGCAGATGAAGATTAGCCTAGAGATGTGCTGAAGAAGGGTGCTCAGCCACTGACACTAGGCCTTTTCTCCTCCCTCCTGATGTAAGCAGCACCCTTTCATGCCATGGCAAGTAATTTTTGGCTCGCTTGGCTAAGATCATCCTGAAGGAAATTTGGGAAGTGTGCAAAATTTGGCTGTATCCATATCATCTTTATACAGCCCCTGCTGCTATCTCTAGTTCTTCAATTTCCCCATTGCCCCTTAATTTCCCCGTTGTCCCAGCCCTCTCTTCAGCTATAACACCACATCAAGACATCCTGGCATTCCATTCTCTGGGTCTTATTCTCTGCTAACCCTCCCTGGTAGCCATGACACCATGTTTTTTCTCTCTGGAAAATACGCTTGACCAGCCTGAGATAAATTGTTAGTGACTGACAATGGCCTTGATTCCTAGTGAGTTATTCTTCCTACACTTGCATTCTGCCAGGGATTTTCAATGACTTAGTCAAAAGGTGGAGAAAATATTAAATACTAAGAAAAGGAAACCATTTGAAAAGGTAACTCAAGCTTCGCCTTCTTTTAAAATAGAGGTCTTGACCTTAAGAAACTTTGAGATTCTTAAGAAATAGGTTTCATATTTCATTAAAATAAACAGAACATATAGTACTTGAGATTTTTTTTTTTCACTCTAATGATTTTGACAGCAGCTGTTATTTGGGGAGGAGTGTATTTGTCAAAGCAGCTAATCATCTTTGTATTTCAAAAAAAAAAATGTGATGGGCATTTGGAACTCTGCCCAGTATGCTTTTTGAGAGATGGATAGTGATCGTTGACATCTCCCTTTTGCGTGCCTCTTCCCAACACTCCCTCACAGGGGCACACCCTGCCCATTGTCAGGGTGAATCTAAAGACAGATTGTTGTCTCATTCTTTAATGAGAGAAATGTGTTGCCTCCAAACTACACTGAAAGAAAATCAAGTGGGGCAACCACAAGTTTTTAACTGCTGCTCCGATGAGCCTACTCTTCAAGAATGTAATACTGGTTTTCAATGGTGCCTGGAAATTTTTTCCTCTGGGTTGAGAAAGGGAAAAAAAGGAAAGGATGAGGAAGATAAAAAATGAGGAAGGAAAAAAAATGAGGGAAGGAATATTCCAACTCCTTACTGCTAAGCAGTTCTGTATTTTCAGATAGCAACATTTTGAAATGAAAGCTTCTTAGAATATTTATTTTTTTCAAATTTGGCCCAGGGCCTTGACTGGCAGTACTTGTGCACTTCATTACTCATATACTTTTAAAATAATTATGTATGCTTTTCCGTATTTCGTTTTATTCCTCTAGCTCCATGTTGGGGCATCTGAAACAACTATTTCAGGCATTTGGTTTTCCTGCCTTTAAGGAAAGGTATCTCCAATTCTGTTTTTGCTCTTGCCTATATTTCTTTGACATTGTTACAAAAGCAGATGTGATAATGAGCTTTGATGTGATGAGCTGCTGAAATGACTTAGGATTCAGCATACTATGGCCCACAAACCAAATCCAGACTGCTGTCTGCTTCCTAGCTTTACTGAAACACAGCCATGCCTATTCATTCACTTTTTGTCTATGGCTGCTTCTGTGCTATAATCGCAAAGTTGATAGGGACTATATGGTATACAAAACCTAAAATTGTGACAAAGACTGTATGGCCTGAAAAGCCCAAATTTTTACTATCTGAATATTTTCAGTTTGCACAAGAATATGGACCAAATATGTCAGCTATGCACATTATTTAATTCAACCGACATCCTTTTTGCAGGAAGACTTTGTCAATGAAGGAAGCAGTGTACAGATTTACATTCTGGTGCAAGCTCTTTCTCTCTCTGTGGATCAGCACTTTTAGTAGCACTGGTTTAAGTGACTCTATAAAACTTTTACTTTGAGGAAAGTACTTACTTTATAACATTTCTAGGTTGTGTGACTCATAGACATAGTTAGAGCTGTCAGCTTTTGCTGCTTCATAAAGTTGCCCCCAAACTTTGTGACTCAGAACAAATTGCAGTTTGGCATTTTGGACTGGGCTCAGCTTGGTGGTTTGGCTTTGTCCAGGCTATGATGACCTTTCAGTTGGACTTGCTCATGTATCTGTGGGCAGCTGGTGCATTAGCTGGGGCTGGTTAGTCTAAGACAGTTCAACTAATACAGCTTTCTGTTTCACCTGGTCTCCCTTGTGTTCAAGATACGCTGGGCAGGAGTCTGAGACCAGAAGGAATGAAAGCTGTGAGATCTCTTGATGCCTGGGTTCAAAACACACAAAGTATCACTTCCATCACATTCTTGGCCCAAGCAAGTTTTAAGAGAAGCCACCTGATATTGGGGGTGGGAAAATAGACTCCACTTCTTGATAGAAGGAGCTGCAAAGTATTGCAGCCGTTTTTGCAGTCAGCCACAGGAGGGGAGAAAGAAGACAACTGCTTCTCTTCAGTGCCTTCTTTTCCAAACTTTGGTCAAATTTCCCTATTCTAGTGCCTATCATAATACTGCCCAACTGGCCTGATCCAATTTCAGAGTTTTATGTAACCTTTAGGAAAGACTCTGATATCAAAAACTATACATTTGAATTATAGTAAGAGCAACAGAAATTATAGTAATTATAGTAAGAATTATAGTAAGAGCAATAGAAACAGAGCTGAAATCTAAGAGTCCAGGTCCCTCCGCTGCAGAATTTCAGCTTTATAGTATATGAAATTATAGCATTGTAAATTTTGTGCTAAACATTTCAATAGTTATATCACCTTCAGCAGTGCGTACTGATTTGTATAGACTCTAATATAGCAAAAAACTTCCATGAGAAAAATATAAAATGCTAAATAATAAATAATACACCTTAGAAGGTTCTGAGCATTTCCTACTCCTATCACCTGGGTGATACACTTTATTTAATGTATGTGACTACACATGTTTGGTATATTTATTTCTGTGGTAATACATATGTGGATATGTTAGTATTCTCACAAACCTTTACTTGGGAGGTAAGAAAGAATGGATGAAGGTCAGATGCTGCATAACTTAGCAATTATCACTTTTTTCATACCTACAAATTTCTCTTAAGGTCAGTGCATTTCCTTAGAGAAATTAGCTTTTCAGGGAATATATTATTTCATGCCATCTTATTCTTAAAGTGATCTGAAATGTTAGATGCTTTTAGAATAAAGTTTCAGAGAAAAAGATAGTAGAAATACTGAGTAACACACAGATCAATTATTAACAAAAATATGTATAGTTGCATTTAGACACAGAATTATTCTTGAGTGGCCTCAATGTAAAACCCTACTTACCATATCCATGTTGAAAACTCTGATTCACATTTTACTCCATGATTCAGGCTCTGACCTTAGAACTTAGAACCTGCACACAAATCCTATCTTTCTTGCTTCCTGAAGCCCTTAGGTGCTATGTAACCCAAAAGTCCTAGCTTTTCCAGCCTAGAATTAACATTTGGCTTTAGGGTTTCAACAATAGTCCAAGCCTGTATCTTGCTGAACTTCAGGAAGTCCAATTTTTACCTGGATCTGCGTCCCAAGTATCTCAGGAAATTCCCAGAAAGGGCTTCCTTGTTTTACAAAGGCACCATGACTTGCCACCTCAGCCCACCAGCTGGTTCTGGACTGCTGCTCTGTTCTGAGGTCAGATTTCATTACTGCCAGACACTGAAGCTGCCTTTTGTACCACTTCACCACCATGAAGGTCAAAGGCATTCAAATCCCAACAGTGGTAGCTAAGACCAGGCTGTATTCCTTAACAAGACTTCCCTGGAGGGTTTGTAGGTAACAGAAGGGAACTTCCCTTATAGCTTAAAACTTTATGCCAGATGTAGTAGTTCTCAGAGTCCACAAGCCAAGGACCCCCCACAGGAGTCTCAGTCAGGTATCTCTCACTTTGGCTGCTAGCCAGCCAGCATGTTACAGAGCTGGCTCACTTTTTCACTGAGCGCTTTCTTTAGCACATTGTCCTTTCTCAGAACCGAGGCCCTAATGCCCAAGGCTAAGATAGGAGAAACTACTCCTTGTCCCATTTCCAACTCTGAGACTATCTTTTCCAGTGATAGAACATCTGAGGGATAAGAAATAAGCTCCACATGGCAGGGGCTTTTTGTGTTTGTCACTGACATATTCCAAGTGACTAAAATAGTACCTCAGTCTAAAGGGGCTTCAATAATAATTGAGCAATTGAATAAAATGGTTTATTTTTCTAAAACAAACTAATCAAGACTCAATAAGAGTTTAGCTACATAATTCAGAACAATATCAGAAAAGCTTGGTCCAACATGAGAATTTGCAAACCCAATCCACTCCCTTTGGAGCGTTTTCTCCAGCATAAGATAAATGCATACCTCCATATCCCTTCTGCCGGAGTGGCTCTCCACTCCTGACCTCCTCTTTCTGAAGGCTTACCAAGGATGACACAAAAGCACCACTAAGAATAGTTTCAGACACAATGAAATCTAACTTTTTGTTCAGAAAAGAAACATTCTCCTAAAAGATACAATCCCCAGAAATGTATCTCCATCCTCAATGGAGACAAATTTTCATAATTTTCATAGTTAACTCCTCAAAGTCTTAATTGTCTGAATTCCAAATTGGGCCCTGCCCAATTTCTCTTAAGTGTCCAGTACAGTGATTATTTCTCGAAATAGTGATTTTCTCCAAAACTAAACCACAAACTCTACATTTAGGAACACAAAAACACTCTTCTCACTTCAAATTGGCAGTTTTCCCTCTTCCTGGGCATCAAAGTTTCCAAAAATATCTTGGGGCCCAATTTCAGCAGAGCACCAACTTTCTAGCATATGTTGCTCAGTCACTGTCTAGATTCTAGAACATAAGCCAAACCTTTGTGATGGGTGGAAAATTCCCACTGGTCTGAATCAGCAGAGCAGAGCTTCTTTCTGGGACTCCACCCCCTTCTCACTCAAGGACTTTGCAGTGATCTACATTTGCTCTTTCTGGGTATTCATACTGTGCGTAGACCTTTGCTGCTTAATCAGTTTTCAACCAATGGAGCCGTGTCAGTGAACTGACAGGTCAACCAAAAGAGGAGAGAATGTACCTTGTTTCATGAAAGACCATCTTTTCTTCTTGTGTAGCAGTTATCTGTTATTATTTATCTACACAAAGAATTATCGCTGTTCTTCACGATCCTCAACTGTTCTGATCTGTGGCAACTATGAAAATGCACCTTTCAGATTCCTGCCTGTGGGCACCCTTGGCTGCTGTGCTCTGAAATCATCATTGTATTTGAGCCAAAGTCGTGCTTCCTACAGGCTGCTTTTAGCCAATGACTGAGCAAGACAGGGATACTAACTAAGGCAGGCCTGCTCCTGAGAGTCACAGAACTCCTTTGACAGGCAAATTTGACTCTACGATTTCCCAATACTTGCCAAATTTTCTTAGAGCTAAACTGAAGTCTATGGTGATTCTCCCAACTCTATTCCTTTTCCTCATTCAACCCAGGTCAGACCTGGGTTGTGCAGTCTGATGGTTCTCCTGGCCTTCATTTTCTACTTCCTACCTACCTTAGCTTTCTCCTACAGGCATTGCCCCTAATAAACCTTTTTTCCCTCTAATTCCATCTTGAAGCCTGATTTTTGGAGGATCCAAATCAATATTGATGGTACGGATGTTGAGAAATGGGCTGAGAAAACAGGTGACCAAGTAAGAGTTTGGGACTGGCTCACTCACCACCCGGCAGATGAAGGGTTGTCATCCTGGTTGGCAGGCAGGGCACAGACAGTATCTGGTACAAGTTAGTAGCAGTTTAATGGCTCAATACTTCCTCATGATGACCCGGAGAAATATCCTGGTGAAGTAAAATGCTGTAGCAGATATGATGATGCAGGCATTTAAAATGCATGGGGAGGATGGATGGTGCCTACAAATAAATATTTTTAGGATTATTAGTCAGAAGCAGAGATGATACTGATATCTAGAGATTCAAAACATGGTTATGGTCCCCCTAATCCCAACTAGTGTGGTGGTCTACAGGACCAGGTAATAAATGAATTGGCTAAAATTTCACCCACTGGATTCAGGAATCCACTCAGTGACCATTTCCCCAGTTCCTGAGAGTATCATTGGAATTGGCTTAGCATTTGGAATAATCCCCACATTAGGTCCTTGGGCTATTATAGGGGAAGGGGCTAAGTGGAAATATCTGAAACTGTTCCCAAACCCCAGCCAAGATAATAAATAAAAAAAACAGTATCGCCAGGCGTGGTGGCTCACGGATGTAATCCCAGCACTTTGGGAGGCTGAGGCAGGTGGATTACAAGGTCAGGAGTTCAAGACAAGCCTGACCAATGTGATGAAACCCATCTCTACTAAAAATGCAAAAATTAGGTGGGCCTGGTGGCATGCACCTGTAATCCCAGCTACTCAGGAGGCTGAGGCAGGAGAACTGCTTGAACCTAAGAGGTGGATGTTGCAGTGAGTCAAGATCGCACCTTGGCACTCCAGCCTGGGCAACAGAGTGAGACTCCATCTCAAAAACAAAAACAAAACAAAACAAAACAAAAAAACAGTATCATATCCCATGAAACGGTAGAAATGATTGCTGCAATTAAAAACCTAAATGATGTAGGAGTACTGTTTAACTCACCAATGAGTTAAACAGTAACCAGGCCCTTGAAGAAACCAGATGGGTCCTGGGGAATAACTGTGTACTATTACAGACTTAATCAAGTAGTAAACCTAATGATTATAGTTACTGTGCCAGACATGACACTGTGTTAAGCAGATTAATAAGGCTTCAGGTACCTTGTTTTCAGCCATTGATTTGGACAACATATTCTTTTCCATTCTAATTAGAAAAGAAGATCAGAAACAGTTTGAATTCAGATGAAATAGACAATAATATTGATCTCCAATTTTTTCTTGGGCTCTGGGGACACTCTTACCCTTTGCCATAATTTTGTCTGAAAAGTCTGGATCACCTATGAGTCCCTCAGAACACCACACTGATTGAAATCGTGAAATCAGCACCACACATCCATGAAGTCACAATGACTGGGCAAGAGAGGTAGAGGTGGCCAGTGTGCTGGAGGTCCTGGTTAGACACGTGCTCCACAGGTGGAAGACGAACCCTACCAAGACTCAGGGCTTGCCCTACAGTGAAACATTTAGGAATCCACTGGCCATTCCCTCCAAAGTAAAAGATAAATTGCTGAATCTATGGACAAACACATGGGAAGGGGCATGACACGTGAAAATTTTTTGTATTGTCCATTAATGCTCAGCAAATAGCAACTAGGATGAAAGAAGTACTCAACAGGTAAGTAGACAAAATGACTCACCCAGTTGATTTTAGTCATCCCAGCACTGACACAGTGGGTATGTGAATGAAGTAGCCACAGTGGCAGATATGGAGGCTATATATGGGCCCAATAGCCTAGTCTGCCACATACTGAGGCAGACATAGCTACTGCTGTCTCTGCGTAGCCAGCTTGTCAGAACCAAAATCAGTGCTAAGCCCCCAGTAAGATACTTCTGGCCTGTTTTCTCTATGCTTTCTGTGAAGTAACTGTCACATCCTTTGTGAGATGTGAGCAGAACAGAGGTGAGCTCATGGAAAGGTACCTACTCCTGTGACTCCTCTACTAGCTGTCTCAAGCTGCCAGACAAATGGATGATTCAACATGCTGGTAGAAAAGAAAAATACCAAATTTTCAATGCAAGATTATTTTCTTCAAGAAAAAAAATGACATAAAATGTGAACATTGTTCATGAGAAAGTGAAAAAATTATAATAGACCATACCACAGGGGAGAAAAAAAAAAGCTAATAGAAAGATCAGATCAGTTTCAAAAAAAAAAAAAAGCCTGAGCGAGACTGGTAATACAAAAAAAAGAAAAATGCTATACGAGGAAAGGCAGTTTTCAAAAAGTAAGAGATATCACAGAAGTACATGTGTTAAATGTATCAACTAAAATTTAGACATGTCAAAAAAAGAACTCAAGAAGTACACTTGAGTATCTTAAGGGACTCAAAAATGAATACTAGAAGACTCTAAAATCACTAAATGGTAGAGTCCAGTTAAAATATAATAAACACAATTTAATATCTTGCTTTAGGAGGATCAGGGGATTCCCAAGCCCCATTTTTCATTTGCAAAAACAAATTACAGAAATTAGATCAAATTGTGGTCATGCTTAGGTCTTCTACAATGAATTAGCTAACCATTTATAGAATAACTCCTTAGAAACAGATATTTTTCCAATATTTCACCACTTTTGTTAATATTAAAGCTCTTACCAAAGGCTGTAGCTACTCCTTATGGTGTCTTTGTAAGAATTAGAAAAAGATGTTCCCTTGGGAATTTCAGCTTCCATTCTCCCCTGTGAAGGGGCAACCTTATTCCACTCAAATATGCACTCAGCAAATAAAACTACCACCTGCATCACAAAGAAAACTGAGACCAAGAGTGGTGAACTCCTTTCTCGGTATAGCATTTTTTTTTTTTTTTGTATTACCAATCTCATTTAGGCTTTTTTTTTTTTTTTCAACTTTGTCTTCTCCCCTCTGACTGACCTCTATCTTTGCATGTTTTCTGCTGTGTGATTCTTTTCAGATGTTCCCCATCCTCCTGGCCTCTTCCTCCTCTCCTTTTCTAACCTCCAGGTTCCAGCTATACCCCATTTACACACTCACCCCTTTAGTCCTGCACTTTCTATGTTTTGTTTTCCTCAGCCTCCAAGGAGACCTAAGTTTCCTTACTTTAAAAAAAACAAAAAAACAAAACATGGTTTCTCTCTATAAACTTCTTGAAAAAGCACTGTTTCTCTTTATCCTCCCTGGCTCACTTGTCATTTACTCCTCCACTCTCTGCACTATTGTATTACATCTCACCTCCGGTTCAAGGACACAAAAAGGTCACTTTGACTCACTAAATCATAATAATTTATGTTTCTATCCTTCTTGACATCTCTGCATCATTTGACTCTATTCACCTTCTTCCTTTAAACTTCCCCTAGTTTTTTTTGGAGAGTTCTACCTCTCTCACTTCTCTTTCTCGGCTTATTATTCTGTCTTTTATTGATCTTTCAAAGGGCAGGGGAGCAGCACAGTCTCATCTCTTTCTAAGCTTTAATGATGGCATCTACTGTGGAATAGAAGATCGTTGAAAGTTTGCACACACTTAACTTGTTGGTAGAAAAGTACATTTTATTTTATCAGGGGAAACTGTATTTAAATGATATTTTAGATTTCTTAGAGAACAAAAAAAACTAAATGTCTTGCTGAGCATAGCAATAAATATAATGTTTTTGGAAGTGTTTGATAAAATTCTGTACTAAAACAACTTAATAAAACAGAAATCACCATGAAAAATACTTAATAGATAAAAACTGCCTTGAAAGCACTGAACATCAGATCATAGTATAAATGGTACCTGCATATGTAGTCAGTGCATTGAACAAGCACTAACACGTGGAGTGTAATCAGAAAAACAACTTTCTTTTTTCTCTTCCATTGCTAACTTAAATTTATTCAGTGGGTCTTGTCTTCCCCTTCCTCTCTGTAGAAACTTGACTTTTCTTCTTACCCTTATATACTAAGAGTTCACTCTGTTGGTTCACTTTAAGATTCTCCCTTGACTTGAGATAAAAGTGGAGGTGATATTCCCTTCAGAGCGAGTCCAGGATTCTGTGAAGTGGGTATCACCTTTTAAAAAAATATCACTTTTATAAATGCTCAGTAAAACCATCCTTTCATGCTGTTGATGTGAGTAAAAACTCCAAGAGTATTGTAACTTTTATTCATAGCACCTCTAAAATTCATAAATTCACAATTTTCTTGGGTACTTGATGCCTTTCACATTAGGACATCAGCCAAAACTTCCACTTGAACTCCATTATGCCTAAATAAAGAGGTTTAAACAGCGAGGCACACCAGCGATTGGCTCTAAACCTTCCTTATGAAACAGGATGGTAAATGATTCAGAGGTGAACATATGCGTGAAATCTCCAAAGTGGCATATGACACGAAGCTTCTAGTTAGTAAAATGCCAAGTCAATAGGATAAACTGCAGGAAGATTGCACCAGGCTGGGTGAGTGGGCAGAAGTGGCAGATGAGTGTTCAAGGACAAGAGAGTAGATGCTTTCAGGACAAATAATCTAAATGCAGTTCTCAGGGAAATGGTCTCCAGGGTTATCAGTCATGATTCTCTGGAAAGATGGGCTTCAGAAAGGTACAAACTTGCATACAAAATAAGGTTCCTATTTACAGCTCATATGTTACTGGAATTTTTTTAAATTAATGTATATTTGAACTAAAGTTCTTTATCTTCCTTAAAGTCATTCTGTCTTTCAGTGAAGGACAAGGTATGTGAATTCCAAAACCAAATTTCAGGACAATGTTTTATAGCAGGAATTTGCCTTTAGCCAATATTTTCATGTCTATTTGTAGCAAACGTAAGTTTTTTAAGCCTAAATTTATTATTCTTCATATAGAACTACTTAGGTCTTTAGTATGAATATGCAAATATAGTTTACTTTTTGTTTCTATTAAGATGTTTATATATCTTTATCCATGTATTTTCTCTCAATTGTGTGTGTGTGTGTGTGTGTGTGTACAGTTGATAATACAAATATGTAATTACTTGAGGTATAATTAAAAGTTCTCAAAAGACTTTCTCAAGATCTACTTTCTCCATTGAAGAGGTGAGGCATTGGACAGCTGGTACAATTTCTGCTAATAAAAATAAATGTCCTTCAGACAGGAATTAGATAAGCATCTTGTTTCTGTAAAACTTGAACTACAGCCAGTCTTGTACAAACTCATTTCATAAATATTTCTCTCTTCAAAAAAAAAAAAATTGAGAAGATGGATGGATTCAAAATTTTCCAGGAAGGTACTAAGAATTCTGCTCATGATTATCTCAGGGGGAAGCGTCCATCTGTTCTCTCTAATAGTTTAACTTGCTCCACTTTGTTCCATATTTCTCAATCAGGACTTTGGAGTTTCTGCATAAGATCAAATATTTTTCTCTTTTCCCACTTTTATTAAAATACCACATTTATATGAAGGACAAGTCCCCTGCCATATTGCTTACAGTGCTATTTTAGGATAGAGAAAATATTTTGTCACAAAGAAAGATTTCCTGACATCTCTGTGGCTATACAAATATTTATATATTTTTTAAACGCTAGGATTTGTTAATTTTGAAGAGTCTCAGTCTCCATCTGATTTCTCTACCTCCCTGATAAACCTTCTTCAATCCTTACATTAATTTATATAATGATCAGGCCCAAAGCTTAACCATTATTCAAATGACTTAAATATGAAGCATGACTATATATCAATGTGAGTAATTTTCAAAATGAACAGGATTTGAAGATAGTTCAAAGAAATAAACTCCAAAAGCCTTTTGAACCATGGCAATAGCATTGGAACAAGCACATAACTTTTTCTGCTGAATCCTTTGAATATATATGCTGTAGTACTCACACAATCATGCACACTTTTCATCACCTTCTTCACTCTTGGTATTAATATGCTATACTGCATCTTTTCTGAAATAAAACTTTCTCATTTTAATATTCATATTAATAACTCTCATGACAAAAGTAAGTATATTTTAACTTTCAGTAGCAACTTTTTCTTCCTTACGTTCTCACATTTAAAAATGAAAAATATGGAAGTGAACATCTAAAAGATTTTTTTAAGTTAGGGGACATTCTGCTATTATATATTTTTTAAAAATGACCTCCTGGGCCCATTAGTTCATAGCTTTAAGTTATTTGTTTGGAAACTTAGAGGTTTTTCTGCTCCTTCAGTGTTCCAATTTTTTAAAAATACAAACGAAGTCCATATGAAGGCATTCGCAACTCCCATGTGAAAGGTGGTATTTATAATAATTCCCTTCTGATGGACTCCTGTAATTTTCCATCACAAATTAGTATTCAAGTTACTTTCAGGCAGACACATCTTTTGTATGCTCTAAATACAGGGTTGACCTTGGGGTGAGAGTGGAAGCTAGTCCAAATCATACTGTAGTCCCCCATTTTCTGCTTCAAAAATTTTTATATGGGAACAACAATTTAAAAGAAATCAACCTTACAGGAGAGAATGAGGAAGTCCCAAAAGAACCACACCCAGTATGGACCAAGGGTGTGCGTAGAAGATGAGCAGTCCTACCTGCCTGTCTTGATGACCAAGGGTAGCAGGTTGGGCTTACTGCATATATTAATATATCCGTAGGAATTTTCCCACAACACATATTGAGGACAGTGAGTCTTATAACCCCATGAGCCAGGTAGGATTATTATTCTCATATTTTACAGAAGAGAAAAGTGTATTTCAGGTCTCTTTTAGCACCAGCTGGGGAATTGGCCAACTGCCTGAATGAGTCACAGTCCAGATGCTCAGCCCTGCAGCCACAGAGCCCAAGACAATGATCCAATGTTTTTTGGCACTCCTCACTTTAACTGTGCCCAGCAAACATCCTGAATACATGATAAAATATGCTTTTTTAAAACTCCACATTGGGGCCAGGTGCTGTGGCTCACACCTGTAATCTCAGAACTTTTGGAGGCTGATGCAAGCGGACCACGAGGTCAGGAGATTGAGACCATCCTGACCAACATGGTGAAACCCCATATCTACTAAAACTACAAAAATTAGCTGGGCATGGTGGCACGTGCTTGTAATCACAGCTTCCTGGGAGGCTGAAACAGGAGAATAGCTTGAACCAGAAAGGTGGAGGTTGCAGTGAGCCAAGATCGTATCACTGCACTCCAGCCTGGTGATGGAATGAGACTTCATCAAGAAAAACAAAACAAAACAAAAAACAAAAAGAAAAAAAACTCCATACTGTACTTATTATCATGCAATATCTGTATTAGTGAATATTTCTTTTTGGTATTGGAATAATGAACTATCATTTGAAAGCCGATTTTCACTTTGGCCTTTTATGCCAATCTATGGAAGCATTAGCACGGATATTGGAAGTGGGCAACTTGCCTACCCAGCAGGACTATGCACAAATTAGCCAATATCAAAATTCACTGTCACATCTCTTAAAATTAAAGCTAGAATTGAGGAAAGCTACCACCAGGGGGCAATAAATATCTTATCACGTGGTCAGACTGGAAATAAATGAGTGGCCAGCAGCCATATTTGGTTTGATTCAAATGATTTGTTGGCTTGTTCATTTTAAGTTTAAGCCAACAGCTAATAATCAGGAGTGCCCACATAACAATATGGATTTTCAGTTTTTCTTGAAAAGTCAGAAGATCTAGCAATTACTGGCTCTTCATTCCTTCAAGATAACAATTAGCTATAGCTGAACCCAGCTGCCCCACTTGGATAGCCAGGCCCTTTCCAGCACTCCATGGCCATATAATCTATGCACGTGTGCTTACATCCAGCCTGCTTCAGGTTACCTACCTGGCCTCTGTGGCATTTTGAGTTGATGAAGCTCTTAGCCAATTAGGCTATGGCGAGAAGTATGGTTACAAGAAAGACTATATGCATTGAACTTCTAGACTTCTTTAAAAATGCTAACTTGGTTATTAAAAAATGACATTGCACCATCAAGGAATACAAACATTAAACATTAAGATGAGATTAAGGTATTTTTAAATGACCAAACTTTTGATATTGACATATATTTTCACTAATGCTTAACTACTTTAAATCAATTTATTCTATCTCTGTTCTTATCCTCTGACTGAAATAGAAATTCGTGTATTCATCCTGAATCCACATTCTGGAGACATCAGGACCCTCCTAGAGATGCTATATATTTTGTTACTTCAAACTAATTAGACATCTGGTCATTGTTTTAGTTGCAGGTAAAAGCAGGAATGGCACAGTTGCCATAACAAATTTACTTAGATGCAGTTTCTCAACTTCTTACCTATTTCATTCTCTCTCTAGCATGTGGAAGAAACTGCTGGAGGAGACAAGAAAAAAAAACATATCTTTTTGCCTTATCCTCACTCTCCTATAAGTTTACTCACAATAAGGAGCAAATAGAGAGCAAGTGATAATCTCCAAGGTCAAGGATGGCCTTGGCAGTGAGGATATTTCTCTTGCCAGCCTCCTAGACTGTCTTCACCATTCAAGGTCAAACAACTTTCTATTTTATAGAGAAGTTACTATTGTTCTGTAAAGGTAGTTTGGGGTGGAAGACAGCTCCAGCTTTGAGTCAGAAAAGTTTGGTTTATTACTCTATTATTGACTGAGTTTCCTAAGACAAATAATTTACTCAATTTTCTTAACTACAAAATGGGGATAATGCTATTTACCCTTAGTACCTTCTCATGTAAAGAATTATATTACTGTAAACAAAATAATACATATAACAAAAAGTGTAGAACATTGTGTAATACAAGGTCCAATAATTTGGGAAATGCCTCTGAAGCAAATTGGCCTCAGATGGCTTCTAAATCCTGAGGATTTAATAATTGGGATGCAGATAAACAAGATCTCCATCCTCATAAGTGAAAGAATTTCAGTCTTGAGTTAATTATCTTGTGTTAACATTATAGAAAGACATAGACTCTGAATTGCGCCAGATCACACGACTCCCTTGTCATATGGAATCTTTCATTGCTCAGTAATTGAATAAGCAAATTGAAACTTAGAAAACATTGCTTTTTGAATACAATCTCTATCAGCTCAACCATAATGAGACTAAAAACTTGGGTGTCATAAAGTGAGAGAGAGTGGTTCAGGATTATAGAAATAGGAAAATCAGTCTTTCCGATTAAGAATATTTCTTAGTTAAAATGTCAACTAAAATAGACCCAATATAATTTTTCTTACATTGTATTTAACATGTAATTATAAATCTAGAGATTTCAAAATAAAACCATAGCAAAACACATTTTGTTACATTGCTGGGAAGCACTAAGCACAGGTAATCTATCAGAGCAATGGCATAGAAATTACTTTGTTCCAAGGTTTTGATATCATATTGGCCACTAATCAAATAACATAAACTTGAATGGCTTAACTAGTGAAATAATCACACGTAGTTCTAAAATGTACTCATTCATTTACATAGTTCCTCTACATGCTGGATACTGACTAACTGCTGGGAAGACCACCATGAAATGCCATGATTCCTGCTATCAAGTGCCTGTCAGTCCCCTCTGGCTCTAAGGAGGTCTCTCTCTAAGAAAGCAGGATGGTGTGGAGGTGACAGTGTAGAAAGTGAGAAAAAGAGGGCAGGACAAGAACACTAGTGAGTCAGGAGTTTAACAAATATAAAAATTAGTAGAAATTGCAGGTCCACCTTAGAGGTGAGAAAATTTCGACTATGGGATGCTAACAGGGCTGCCACAAGTAGGTTATTAGTGAAAGCATTACATAGACACCTACTGGAGCAAACTGCTGAAGCCCAGACCCAATTTTGCTTCTCAAACCTCATGCCCTGGAGCAGGAGGGAGGCTTTATCTGCCTCTACAAATGGCCACCTTCTTTGCATACGATATCTGCATCCCTGGATCCAAAAGTACACCTTTAAAACCAGAACAATTAAGGAAAGGGATTGTTGATAACATTTATATTCTGCATTCAATCAAGGATCTTCTTGACAAATGTTCACATGTTCAGAATTCAAGTATATTTTCAAGACTTCTAGGTTCATATTTCGTGTTTTACAAGATATAGCAATAGGTTTCCAACATGGAGCTTCATCTACTTTAAGTGTTCAATATTTGAGATATAATATGTTAAATAAAATAAAACACTCAGGTCTTATTGACTTTCATATTATAACATTTTAAGAATCATCTCCTTGTACTATTATCATATTATGCAAGAAAAACATCAAGTTTCAGTGTGATCCAGGGTCATTTATTATTTGAACAAGGTTATTCTCATTTATTTGGTTTCAAGTCTTAAAATTTATGGTTCTACATGAAACAAAAGAAAGCTGCCTAATCTTTTCTAATATGGAGTGCTGATGTGGAGTTTAAAGTCCACTTCATTTTTACCCCAGTTAAATTTCCTGTAAAACACCTGGAAGAATCCTTCATACTAAAAGAAAGCAACTTGTTCCTGCATATCATATGGGGCAGAAAAAAAAAATGAAATAAAACAATTTGTGTGTTCATGTTCATAAAAACTGTACCGTGAACCTAGAACACAAAACAAACCATTGTATGGGTGTGTCTTTTATTGAACCTAGAGTTTGACAGCTTTCCAGCAAGGCAATCTAAGGTACAGTATTTTTGTGATTCCTTAACTGTCAAAATTTGAGTATTCATTATGCAAAACACTATGGAATTAAGCAGATAAAAGATACTGTTTCTGCCTTCATAAGGATAAGGTTATTTTGGTATTGAAATATTTCTTTTCAGAAAGCTTACAGCAGTGACAAAATGGGTAGAATATGAGCAAATTTGTGTAGCTGCTTTCTCCTATTTTCGTCTGTTTTTGGCACCCAGTAGCCTCTCCTGGTCTCTCAGAGTCTCTCATGACTCACTTCCAAAAGTCCTCCTCCTTTCACTTCCTTCTTTTATTATGCTGATATCAAAATTGTTTGCTTAAAATCTATTTTCTTAAAGACCAGTTGCCAAAGTGATAGCTAACTATTCTGGTAAACTAATCTATGCTAAGGTACATTCCTTAGTTTTATCCCTTTAAGTAACATATTACACTTTAACTGTCTTTTTAGAGACAATGTCTTAATGCATAGGAGTCTAATGGTGGGGATTTCTCCATACATGATGGGTCTTTCTGTGTTCCCCAAATATATCATCTGAAGGGCTACCAACATTGTCTCCCTGTCCTGAGGGTGGGGAAGAAAATAAATGGGCTAAATCTGCATTGCTTGGAGGAATCTCTAATATCACGCTTGCCAAAACCCATGAGGGGTAGGTAGGTCTGTCCACACTTTGTAGGGTCTTTTGCTTCAACAAGCCCAGCCCAGTTTTCCACATCTCCTATTGGGGGGGGGGGGCGGGGGTGGAAACATTTCTCAAAAAAGATGTGCAAGTGACATTTTGGGCAGGACAATTCTTTGTTTCTCATAATGGTATTATACATGGCAGGACATTTTAGCATCCCTAGTTGCAACCCACTAAATTCCAATAGCATCTCCCTTCCCTCATCACTGCCTGTCCGGTCACTGTGACAACCAAAATGACTCCCACACATTTCCAAATATGTAGAACAACCCTGGTGAGAACTATTGGACATTCCTTTTAGAGCCAGTTAGCACATTCTCTACAGAAAGCACAATATGCTCCATCAGCCTCACCTTGAAAGGGGTTGAGTGACCTTGGACTTTCACAGACCAGGTTCAGGAATACAGTGTGTGCATGGAAAAAGGCAGACATAAACTCTCCCCCTTAACATCTATAAACCAATTCTAGCCTACAATCTTATCATGATTCGGAAATGCAGACTAAAAGAATGGGGAATTTTTCTGAAAGTAAAGGCTTTCTTCAGATGGCAGCTGAATGATAAAGTTTGGTGGTTTGACATTGATCTTTCTAATATTGTGACAGCATCCCTTAAAGAAGCTGTTCCCTTGGGGATAGCACAACTTCAGATTTTCATCTAACTAAAGTTAGAGTCATATTCTATTGCATGATCAAAGATCATTTTTAAAGAATCACACATAAGGAAAAATTGGAACAGTAGTACTACCAGTTATTTATTGAGTGCCTATTATGAGTGAGGCACAGTTGTCTGTGATCTCAGCTACCTCGAACGCTAAGGCACAAGAATCACTTGAATCCTGGAGGCAGAGATTGCAGTGAGCCGAGATGGTGCCTCTGCACTCCAGCCTGGGCAACAGAGAAAGACTCTGTCTCAAACAAACAAACAAATAAGTAAATAAACAAAGGAGGTAGGGTTTGAGATTTTCATAACTTTCTGCCCTCTAGTGAGAGAGAGGATCATGCAAACACTCCATTCCATTCATTATTAAGTAGCCTATAATAGAGGAAGTAACAAGGCAGCCACTAGTAGAACTTAAAGAGGAAGAAACAATTACCTGAATTTGGAGATCATGTTAATCCTACGATGATAGGAAGATGATAGAATTTATATGTTGCCTTCTCTGAATTCCCAGAGGCAGACAAATTACACAAGGTGAGCGAAACAATCCCATCTAGACATCAAACAATCCTGTCTTCTCACATGCCATGGTAACAGGCTAAATTATTATTTTTTTAATTTCTTGCTTGACATAAATGTTAGTCCATTTGCATTAATTTCATTAATTTTTTGTGAACCTGAGATTAAATGTGTGTAAGATACTGGTGAGAATAAAAACCACATGTCATCATAACAGAAAGCATGAGTTTACAATGAGTAAATCACAGTTTCAGGGGCCATAAAGAGTTTCATTGGGGGAGTAAAGTCCTTTTGTTTTCCTTTAGATAAGATATTTGTATAGAAGAATGAATGCCAACAGTGCTAGTCTATTAAATAATGCTCAAAGAACCTGATTAACAAGAAAATAATAAGAAGAATAATTTTTAAAACAATGTATTTAGAAAGGAAAATGTACAATATTTGTAGAAGCTTTGAGTAAAGGAAAGGTAGGGTCATGGCTTTTGAGAGTATCAATATGTTTTAGCAATATCAAAGGTTTATTCCCGAAGTAAGAATTAAGATCTGCTTTCATTTTAAATATTGAACATTTGGCACATAATGATGCTGATTGGGTATGCTGTAGGTGGTTAAATTATCATGTTGGTAAGAAAATCAATTATTTCTTCCCAACGACCTATGAGTCGGTCAGATGTCAATTCAGATGAAATACTCACTCTACTGGGAGTTCCAGGAATGCAGGAGCCATATAGAAATGGCTCTCTCTAGACCCCATTTCTGAGCATGTAGAAGATCCTTGAAGGGGTAGATAAATTGAAAAGCATTCACTCCTTTCTTCTAATGCAGCAGCCACAGTTCTTAATGATTCTTTCCCTGAACTGTGTTTGACACAACACACTGTGATCGTTAACAATAACAACTCTCATTATTATGCATTTATTTCATGTAAGGCACATGATGGCCATTATTTCATTTACTTATTAAAAAATCAACTTCATAAATATTATTTATAACTTCACAAGTATTAGTATCCACATTTTCAGATGAAGAAACTGAGACTTAGAGGGGTCAGTAATTTGCCACAGATGACACAGTACCAAAATACAAATTCAGGTCTCTAAAAACTGGGTCTGTTTGTTGAATGCCTATTAAGAGTGAGACACTGTGCTAGGAGGTAGGGTTAGAGACTTCCATAAGACAAGCTTCTGCCCTCTAGTGAGGGAGAGGGCTGTGTATACACTGTATTCCAATCACTATTAAATGTGCTATAGTAGAGGAAGTACCAAGGCAGCCACTAGTAGAACTTAGCAAGGAGGAACGATTACCTGAATTTGGAGATCTTGTTAATCCTATGATGATAGGAAAATGATAGATTTATATATTGGTTTTATTTTTATTTTTTTGGATTCCCAGAGGCAGACAAGTTATACAAGATGAGCAAAACCATCCCATCTAGATGTCAAACAGTCACGTCCCAGGTCCTAGTTATTTTTGGTCAACTCCACACTGCTCTTGACTGTTTAGGGGTGAGCAAGAGTATATTGAGCAGTGCTGCTGAGCTTGACTGTCCCAAATACAATTCTTGTATGATAAGTGTACTTTACACAGCATTCCTGCTGATAAGCTTGGAAAGCTTCTCCCTGTTATTTCTGAGAGTGACAGGAGGGGTGTCTCGCATGTAGAGACCAATCAAATTTTTCCTCTCTTATGTGGATTCCTTCTTGCCAATGTCTAATCCAATTGAAATGGAAGCTCCCTCAAAGAACCTACTGCCACCATTGTTAAGGATAAGTCTGGCAAGCAGTTCATTCATTCATGGCAAGAATGTCCACCCCTAATTCTGCCTAAGTTGCCTTCACCTTGCTGAGTTTCTGGAGGTGGGTAGAAAGCCCTTCTCTGCAGCCACCTTGGCTCCACTCCAAGACCCCACTGCTACCACTCAGTGCTCTCACTAGATTTTCCTTTTCTCTTTGCCATCTATAAGCAAAAACTTGTCCCAACAGTAATAAAAACAACAGTTCTCTGTATGTTCTACCTCCTGTTATATACATCTAAGAAAAAATGTTTTCTTTCTTTAATATTAAAATACAACCAAGCACTCACACACACTCACACACACAAAGGGAACTTGAAGATAGTTGGTCTGGCCCCAGGCTACACAGATATTCATTTCCATTGCTAATCCAGAAAGACGCACCATTTATATTAATAATACTTGCCTCATATTTGTGTAAATAACAGAAACTAATCTGGTGGGGTTTTTTTCCTAAAACAAAATAACAGTTACCATTAAAAATAAATAAGCCAGGCACATGAGCCTCTTTTAAAAGGAGAGTTACACAGGCTGCACTGTGGTTCACGCCTGTAATCCCAATACCTTGGGAGGCCAAGGCAAGTGGATCACTTGAGGTCAGGAGTTCAAGACCAGCCTGGCCAACATGGTGAAACCTTGTCTCTACCAAAAATAAAACAAAATAAAAATACAAGTTAGCCAGGCACTGTGGCAGGCGCCTATGATCCCAGCTTTCAGGAGGCTGAGGCACGAGAATCACTTGAACCCTGGAGGTGGAGGTTGCAGTGAGCCAACTGCACTCCAGCCTGGGCGACAGTGAGACTCCATCTCAAACCAACCAACAAACAAACAATAAATAAAGATGAATAAAGATTCATGTATAGAGGCCAAAGACAGAAAAAAAACTCACAAGTTTTAAAGTTCAACCTCAGCCAAGATACCCTATTACATATAGGTGAAGAAATCTAGTCAGAATATTAAGTTTGTCTGATGATTAAAATCATATAGGGAGTAGCAGAGCCGGGGTTAGAATCTAGATTTTCTGATTTCCCAGTCTAAAGCTCTTTCTTGGAGGGAAATTTGGGGGAGGAGATCAAGAGAGGTGTACTGTAGTTAGATACTTTTTCCCCTGTAGGAGAAAGAAGAATGGATTTCTCTGTCCTGCCTTGGTTAGTTTTTGGTCATTTTCTAGGTATGTGTCATTTCTGGCTCTTGCATTTTCAACCGAGCTGACTCTTGCACACTGAGCTCAGTGTCTCTGTGGTTTTCTGGAACGCTCAACATGAGCCTCTTTTAAAAGGAGAGTTACACAGGCTGCCTAAACATTGCACAGACCTCCTGATTCTAAAAATATGCTGTCTGTTTGGTTAACATGGTTAAATTATTATTAAAGCTCATTTTATTGTAGCTTGAATTGTACTTGGATTCCTTTCATTGTTTTACTTTTCATCTTCCTATGTTCTGGTCCATCTTTCCACTGCCATGCTTTCATCTTTGAACAAACTGACTATTATGTGCTCCCCATAGCCTAGAATTATTTACTTATGCTTCCAAATAAATCAGTTTCTCCAGATTTTCATTAATATTCAAACCTTTTCCTTTAGTGTAGTTGCCCAGATATGCTGCCTGAGGGCCTGGATCATGATTTCACCAGTATTAAGTACAGTATTAATATTCAGCTTGTTTTCCCTCTCCTGATGCAGGGAGGTACTTCTTTTCCTCATCTTCATCAGGAAGCAGAGACCTATGCATCTGCTAGCTTCGGTAATGCTGTTGGCTGCTCTAAGTATGGTATGGCAAAAAAAAAAAATGTTGGGGGTTGGTTTGTAGTAGCTGTTTTACCACATTCCTGTAAAAATTCCGGCAAGCATAGACTACTGCTCCTCTCAAGGCACGGATGGCCTTCTCCTGCCCCGGTAAATATGGGGGGAAATCTGTCCACTTAACAGCTGTGGCTGATCCCTGTTAGAACACAGGGTCCCAGACTTGAGTATACGTAAGTACTACCTGGAGGTGCAAAGTCTTGGACTGCACCCCTAGCCTCTATGATTCTGTCCGTCTAGGGTACAGCCTAGTAACCTTTGGGAGCATTCCAGGTAATTCTGATGCTGGCCGTCTGCAGAGGATTCTTTGAGAAATACAGATTAAATCTTTAGAATTAGGCTCATTATTCTTTAAACAATCTTTTTTGAAAACACGCACACACACACACACAACACACACACAGTGGCTGGATGACCAGTTTTGAGGAATATTATAGAGTAGATTAATAAATGAGAAAGACTGGATTTCTCAAGTCCATTCCTTTTCACACCTCTGCAACTCTATGATTTGGCACTTTTAAAGATTATATATAGTATATCTGAATCCATGCAATTTAGGAGAGATTTCTTGGCATTTTTCTGTCTGTACCTAAGATCCTCCAAGATGAAAGTTTATGCTAAAATGTAGCAAATGTGAGTATAGCAGCTTTGGTACCTTCCTGGAGTTATTCTTCACTAACTAAACAAACCTACACTCTAGTGTATGGTCTCTCCCCATTGTCACCTTCTGGGCATAGTTTGCTTGGTTTTACAAGATCAAGACTGAAGTGGGTAGTTTCTGAAAATAGAAGAGATGGAATGTGCCCTGAGGATTGAGGTGAACCTTAGAAACGGAAGGGGAAGATTTGGAACATCAGAACAGGGTGGGGCTCACTATGGGTGGAGTCGGCAGATTTTATGTGAACAAGACATTTCTGTATGAAACTGTTGTACAGTTTCATAAAGGGCAGAGGAGTAGAGAAGAAGCCTCAAGTTCTGTAAAGAAAACACTTAAGATGCCTGGAAGATGGTTCTTTAAATTCACAATATCATATATAAAGGATTTCCATAGAAATTTCCAGAAAGCTGTTTTTAATGTCGACAGGAAAAACCGCCATAGAAAGTTGGAGGGGGGAATGCATATGAACTAGGGGATACAAAAATAGATCCTTGGCACCATGACTGTCTTATTCTGTTTACTGTATTCAAGAGGCAACAAACACAATAGCATTTTGGAGAAAAGACCTGATTATGTGGCAACTTCAACTAAGGGAAGGATAGAAATTCTGAATAAACCTAAACACAACAGCCCCTGACAAATTAAATGCCACTTCGTTCTCCTACTTCCGAAGGAGGACCACAGATCCCTCCTCCCGCCCCTCAGAGGCAGCTTCTGTTTGGCTGTCAAATAGCAAATAAATGTTTAAACACACATGGAAATTTCTCTGAGAACCTCCCTGTGAGTTATATTTCACATGCAAATAGAAGTTGTGAATTTCTGAACAAGGATATACTAAAGGAGGATGAGAGGCCCAGCTGGGGAGAGGACCCTTTAAGAAATACCAAAGCCAAGTAGAAAGGAAGAGTCAAAGTAGACAAAAAAAAAAATTCAAGAGAAGCTCTCAATCTAGGCGATCTTATCTACCGAAGCAGAGAATGCAGAAGAGGTGGAATAGCACAGTTCGGGGTACTTACGAACATTCCATAAATGTGGAAGAAGGACTGGGATTCCTAGTAAAACTTCCTAAATTGTTGAAAGGTGATTAAAAAGTGAGCCCTGTTATGACTAAAAGACAAATGGGACTAAACTGAGGATCCAAACAGAAAAGGATCTTTTATCCGAGATCAGTGCAGAAACATGATTCAAGACAGGAAAGTAAAGCAGGCAGCTTAGCCACTGGTAAATGATCCAAAGGAATGTAAGACAGACTGGAAGTGTGATAAAAAGATATGCCTGGCAGGGATTTCTCTGCTGATAACCCAGGAAAGTGAATGCCTTGAGGCTGTACTTGCATTTTATTTCTTCTGTTCGTAGTCCTGCCATCCCTTTTTTCCTTTCTCAAGCCCCTCTTTCTACGTAAAATTTAGGTCTGCTTCGGAATGATTTGTGTATGTTGAAATGCAGTGGTCAGGGTAGAAAAAAGGAAGTAAGTTAAAGAGGTAGGAAAAAGCCAGTATACAAAGGCACAGTCTTTGATGGAAGTGTTTTCTTTTTCTTTGATTCCTAAATGTTGACTTAAGACAGACTCAAAATTTGTCATCAGATTTAGCAAGGGTAATATTCTAAATGTTAGAAAATTCTAAATTCTAAAAATCTGCAGGGGCAGATCTTTCACTATATATATAGTCAGGTAAACTTTTATTGGTTAGTGATATGGTCTGGCTGTGTCCCCAATCCAAATCTCATTTTGAATTGTAGTTCCCATAACCCACAAGTGTTGTGGGAGAGACTCAGTGGGATGTAATCTAGTCATAGGAGTGGTTACCCTCATGTGGTTCTCATGACAGTGAGTGAGTTCTCACAAGATCTGATGGTTTTTATTGTTGTTGTTTTGTTTTGTTTTTGAAATGGAGTCTCGCTGTCACCCAGGTTGGAGTGCAGTGGCACAATCTTGGCTCACTGCAACCTCCACCTCCTGGGTTCAAGTGATTCTCCTGACTCAGCATCCCGAGTAGCTGGGAATACAAGCATGCGTGACCACGCCTGGCTAATTTTTTGTACTTTTAGCAGAGATAGGGTTTCACTATGTTGATCAGGCTGGTCTCAAACTCCTGACCTGGTGATCCACCTGCCTCAGCCTCCCAAAGTGCTGGAATTACAGGCGTGAGCCATGGTGCCTGGGCAATCAATAGTTTTATAAGAGGCTTTTTCTTCTTTTCTTGGCACTTTCTCCTTGCTGCTGCCATATGAAGAAGGACATGTTTGCTTCCCCTTCCACCATAATTGTAAGTTTTCTGAGGTCTCACCAGTCATGCTGAACAGTGAGTCAATTAAATCTCTTTCCTTTATAAATTACCCAGTCTCGAGTATGTCTTTATTAGCAGGGTGAGAACAGACTAATACAGTTAGTAAACTCTGAGCTCTGAACCTGGGAGGCAGATGTTGCAGTGACCTGAGATCACACCACTGCACTGACCCTGTCTCAAAAAAAGAAAAAAAAATCTAGTAATCCTTGAGCTTCAGCAACAAGCATTTCCTGCCTCCCTTTTTTGTTAGACCATGGCATTAAGAGAAGCAGCCACACTATCCTTGCCCTTCTCAACCTTAATAGTCACACAGGATTACTCATTTGCTTGAAAGAAAAGGAGAGGGTGCTATGAGAGTTCTTAACATGGAAATATATCTGAGGAGATGATATTTAAGCTGTGACTTGAAGAGTCAGTAGGATTTCACCAGTAGCAAAGAGGAAAGATGAGGGTTTTTTTTTAAGCAGAATGAATGGCATGTGCAAAAACAGTGACAGTTTCCAAATGACAATTTAGGAGGGCCTTAGAAGTAGCAATTTGACTCAGTGGTAGGCTAGAAGCTGTTTTTGCATAGCATTCTATGTAAGATTCATAAAATATCATTTTGCATATCAGATAAGGGATGAGCTTGATGCATATTATCAGATAAGGAATAAAGACCCCCAAATCTCCCCTAGTGCTGCTACCATGCAGGGGCCATGATTTAGGTCTGGTATGTTTAAAGATCCAAAGAAGGCAGTTTTAGCTGGAGCATAGAATGTTAGTGGTAGACTGGCTGAAGATGTAGCTAAAATTTAGGCAGAGCGAGAGAGGCATTGTAGGGAATGTTATAAATTTTTAATTTTATCCTAAATGTAATGGGAAGCCATTATGAATTTTAAGCTGGAGAGCAGCATGATCCGATTTATGTGTAAGAAGATCACTGTAGCTTCTGGATAGAAATGGATTGCAAGGAACAAGGAGCTAACGTCTGCTGAGTTTCTGTGTGTGCCTATCCCTGAACAATATGCATGCATTACTTCATTTAATTCTCACAGTAGTTGTGAAAAGTGTGAACCATTATCTTTACTTTGTAAGTGAGGAAACGAAGACCCTTTGAGGCTACATAAATTGCCCAGGGAAACACATGGAGAAGCAAGAAAATGAGTATAATTCCTTCTATTAATGTGAAATTAATGCATTGGGCATACTGTGTACCCAGTAAAATCTCAGTGATGATTTTGTTGTAAAATTTTGTAGGTAGATAATAGTCATATCCAAAATGTAGTGATCAGGGAAGGGTTAATACATGATTTTGCAACAAGGAAGTTCATGATCCTGGCTGCTCATCTGAGAGAGATAGTGGAGATAGCCATGCATGATTGAAGCTATTACGGGATTTTGCTCTTAACCTCTCATCATTGTTAAATGTGTGAAAGACCTGTTTTCACCTTTTTGTCAGGTTGTTTTCTAGGAAGTGGTTGCTAGGAGTGAAAGAGTTTTATTATTTAGAGATAAGTGGAGCCTAGATATTCCACCTCCTTAAAAAGAACATAAAAAGAGAACCTTATGGTAATTGACTTGAAAATTATGTTCACGACACTATTTGTACAGTCCACCTGCTTTCTGTTTACCTGTGGTTATCTCCTTTCTCTAATGACTCTGAAAGCACACACTCAGGTTTGTACCAAAACACTATCCTGGAGGCTGTTGGAGGAGTCTGACTGCCAGAGCTCTTCAGAGCCAACAGCTGTCTCTAATGACAGTGAGCACGTGCACTCACAGTGGCTAAAGAGTCTCTTGCCATTCATGCACTGTGCAGCCAGCTAGCATTCATGCTGCACAGTGCATGAATTACTAGCTGGCTGCACAGTGCATGAATTACTCTTCAATACAGTTGTCTTTATTTTCTAATAATGTCTACCACTGGGGGAAAACCCACTGAGATTAAAGTTTTGCCAGTCAGGCTACAGAGACGCTGTTCCACACCCTGGGACAAATTCCTGCCCAGTACCTCAGGTTATCAAGATAGTGTTGGGTCCTTGGGTTGGGTATTCCCTTGCCCTTTCACATACATCCCTTAACATTATCTATGGTTATTAATCTAAAAATGTGTACTCTTTATTGCTCTTGCAAAATTGCCATGTGCTAGCTGTTTATAGCTTTTGTCTAGTCACTGCACTTAAAACATTCTTTAACCTTGTTTGGTATTTCCAGCGTGTCGCTTGCAATTCCCATGGGTATCTGTTGGAAAAAAATGGACACAAGATTTCATCAGTAAGTGTTTAATAACCTCCAAATAGAAGCCACAACTGTGTGTAGTCAGTGCTTGTCGCGCGCGCCTCGGCCGGCAAGGAGCACACAACAACAGGTACTTGTTCTGGCAACTTTATTGTGGGAAGCTCGGGTGTTGCGGGCGCCCCAGCGGTTCAGCTGTCTTCCGTCTTCTCCTCCTTCTTCCCCTTCTG
>CAUYQU010028903.1:0-13385 GCA_963574635.1 Cheracebus regulus | reverse complement strand
CCTCTCTCTCTTTCTCTCTCCCACCCTCTCTCTCTCCCTCTCTCCCTCCATCCCTCCGTCCCTCCCTCCCTCTCTCTCTCTCCCTCTCCCTCTCTCTCTCTCCCTCTCCCTCTCTCTCCCTCTCTCCCTCTCTCCCTCCTTCCCTCTCTCTCTCCCTTTCTCTCCCTCTCTCTCCCTCTCTCTCTCTCCCTCTCTCTCCCTCTCCCTCTCCCTTCCTTCTCTCCTTTTTTGGTGACCCTTGCTTATGGTGAATTGCTTCCCTGAGTGTTTGGTAGTATTTCAGTGTGAGCTCACATCTGACTGGTGTTCATCTGCGGTCATCCTGGGCCCTGGGAAAGGAAGCTTCCTGGGAGGACTGGTGTGTGCTTTGCTAGGTGCTTTGGGTGCTAACTCCTGAGAACCACTCTGAGCTAACTTCTCAAATTTGGGTTCCACTGATCATGCAGGTGCTGTAAATTTGAAACCCAAACTTGATGAGGACAGGCCTGTGGCCTGAATTTCTCAGTAACACTTGCTTTTTCTCCTCCTAGAGCTTGGTGTCATTCAGATTCATTCCCCTGTGTCCCTTTCTCACCCAGCCTTCCATTTCACAGAGGTTGTAGCTTTGAAGGATTCCAGCCCTCACTCTCTGTGTCTTTGAGGTCCTGCCTCCCATCCCCTCACAGCAGGTGAAGGCCCGCTCTCTGGGCTCCTGCCGTCACCAGAGGCCTGGAGCTTTGCTGCCACCGGAATGTCATCTCCTTCTTCCTCTTTTTTTCTTTCCTTCTGAGTCCTCTCCTTTTCTTCTGATGTTTGTTATTTACCCTGAATTCCTTCTTGGATACTGAATATCCTTGTTATTTATCCTGAATTTCCAGGTCTTTATAGTAAAGGGTGCCTCACCCGCCACACGCAGAAGCAGAAGCTCTGCTCAGCCCTTTTCCTCTCTGTTGGGAAATACTTATTTTAACAAGCAAACTGATTTTTGAATTCACGCACACCAGTGTTTGTCAACCAAAATGAGGAATTTCTATTTATTTTACCTCGACTGTTTGGTAATGATTTTTTAAATGATTCTTTTTAGGTTAAGTATGAGCAAAGCGTAGAACAATCAAATGTTTCATAAACTTTGTTTAGCAAATCAGCAGCCTTTGCGCCTCATACCCAGCTTTTTTCAACTCTCTTAGCTGTTTTTAAACTTTGGCCATATATTGCTAAATAATGCACGTGTTCTGCTAATTCTTGCTGGTTTTAGCAGTTATGTAAATGGAATTATAAAATGTTCACCCTTTTGTGTTTGGTTTCTTTTTCTCCATGTCCTATTTGTGGTATTCATCCATGTATCCTCTCTTCTTCCTGAAATGCCACAAACTAAAGGTAAAGGTAAACTAAAAAAAGACCTAAACGCTCACATAAGAATGAAGAAACAGGAGCGAACACTCCACAGCCACATTCTGGATGCTGAAAAGCAGGCCCCCATGGTAACGGAGTCGGCAGATTCGCAAGCGCAGAACCCTGGGTCCCTCCCAAGGCAAGCATTTGCGACCTCCCGAAAGGCTTCCCAAGCCAACCACAGCTCCCTCAGGGACGCTGGGATCTGAACCAACCTGGGGATGACATGGGGCCACCCTCCCCCCACTCCCCACCCCTTCTGCTTTTAAGGCTGTGCACCTCCTGGTCAGTCCTGCTCCAGCTACGTTCCGCAGCACCTTTGCCACGGCTTTCACATGTATCTCATTATCACTCACTCAAAATATTTTTTCATATCCAGTGTGATTTTTTTCTTTGACCTATGGGTTTTTAGAATTGTATTGCTTAGTGTCCGAGCAATTGGGTTATTTTGTAGGTGATTTTTTGGGGGTTATTGATGTAGAGTATAATTCTATTGTGGTCAGAGAACATCTGCCTTATAACTGAATTTAAGATGGATATGTGTGGAAGTTTGTGTTATGACTGGCATATGGCAAATTGTAGTACATGTTCTGTGTGCACTTTAAGAGAATATGTGTGAGGCTGGGCATGGCGACTCACACCTGGAATGCCAGCACTTTGGGGAGCTGAGATGGGAGGACTGTTTGAGCCCAGGAGCTCGAGACCAGCCTGGCCAACATAGTGAGACTCAATCCCTACAAAATAAAAAATAAAAAAATTATCTGGGCATGGTAGCATGTGCCCATAGTCCCAGCTCCCTGAGAAGTGGAGGCAGGAGGATTGCTTAAGCCTAGGAGGTCAAGGCTGTAGTGAGCTAGGATCATACCACTGAATTCCAGCCTGGGAGACAGGAGACGCGATCTCTAAGTAAATGAATAAGTAATTAATTAAATAAACAATGTGCCTCATATATACTTTCTCCTTCTCAGTGGCTGATAGAACAAGCAAAAATTTTCATCCTTTTAATTTCAACCTCTCTGTGTCTTTGTATATAGAGTCTCTTATGAATAGAATATAATTTTTAAAAATCTGGTCTGACGATTGTTAATGTTTTACATGGTGCGTTTGGTTCGTACTGAGTTGAGCTTTTAGCTGCTGTCTTAACGCTTTACTTTCCACTTGACGTCATCTTCTCAAATGCTGTTTTTCTCCTTCATCGCCTCCCATTGGATTCATAAAAGAAATTTTAATTTTTATGTTATGTTTCTATTAGTTTGTTAATTAAACATGAGTGTTCTACTTTCTAAACAATCACCCTTGAAATCACAACACGTATCCTTAACAGCTGAATATAAATAGTTGCTCTGAGCCCTTTCGTGACGTGTTGGAACCTGGCAACCTTGCCTCTGGGTTTCCATCATTTCTGTTGAGAAGTCAGTTGTCAGTCTTACTGTGGCTCCTCTAAAGGTCACGTACCGTTTTCTGCTGGCTGTCTTCAGGCGTTCTCGCCTCACCCTTGGTCCTGGCAGGGTCGCTGTGCGCTTCGTGGCTTCATGTTTGCCTTGCTTTGTGTTTGCACAGCTTCTTGGACAATCTGTGGTCATTAGTTTTGTCAATATTGCTTCTCTCCTGTCTGAGTCCATTCCGGCTGCTGTAACAACAATATCATAAGCTGGGTGGCTTATAAATAACAGAATTTATTTTTCACTGTTCTGGAGGCTAGGCAGCTCCAGAGCAAGGCACATGGCTGAGGATCCGCTTTCTGGCTCCTAGACGCCTCCTTGCCCGGTTCTCACGTGGTGCGTAAGGGGTGTCTCTGGAATTTCTTTCCTAAGGGCACTGATTCCATTTGTGAGGCTCCCTCCTCATGACCTAATCGCCTCTTGAAGGCCCCACTTCCTATACCATCACTTTGGGGGTTAGGATATCAACATAGGAATTTGGATGAGGTGGGGACACAGACATTCAGACCATATCCCCCCCCATTCCATTTCTTCTCCTTTTAGATTCCAGTTACAGGCATGTTTGACCATTTCCCTGTGTCCTATATTTTTCTGGCTCTCATGTCTGTATTATCCATTCTTATCTGTTTTAAACTTTCTGTATTTCTATTACCTGTCCTCCAGTTTACTAACACTGTCTTCAGCTGTGTCTAATCACTTGAGTTCCTAATTTTAGTTATAGTGTTTTTCAGATCTAGTATTTCCATTTGATTGTTTTTTATAGTTTCCAGTCCTCTGGCAAGATTCCCCATTTTCCATTTATTTCCTCTGTCCTTTTTGCTCTTATTTTGAATACATTAGTCAGGGTTGTTCTAAAGTCCTTGTTTAATAACTCCTAGATCTGGATCGTGTGTAGGTATGTGTCTTTTTTTTCTCATGTGTTTATTTTTTATTTTTCTTCTTTGTTTTTAATCAGAGCCCTTTCTTATTTTGTACCTTCTAAGTTTTGATTGGATGTCACACATTCCCTATTAAAAGAGTGTAAGTACAGAGATTATCCTGGGTTTGAAAAAATAAAAATAAAAGCACGTAGAGTCTCCAGATGGCTTCCCTTTTCTCTCCTAGGCAGCCAGAGTGAGGTTTGAATGAAGCCACGTGAGGGCAGGTTGTAGTTTTTATGGAGTCCTAGCTCTGGCTCGGCCCTGCTCTCAGGTTCTCCACTTTCCTGGGCTTCCAGCCAGAGCCTGGTGTCGTCACTGGGCGTCCTCCTCCTGGACCGTGAACTCAAATCATTGTTAGCCCCTGAGACTGTGCAAGATGTCTCTTTGGTTTTCAGCTTGGGTTTTTAAAGCCCACGTCTCCTACCTTCAGAATTTGGCAAATGTCTTAAGGGAAGGACTGGGTGTTTATTCATCTTAGTTCTTCACCTCTCTCTTCTGGGATCTTGGCCTCTCAAGTTTCCTTCTCTTGCCCAAAAGCTCTGCAGCTCCCTCCGTCCCTTAGCAATGGCTCTCTGTCTGGGAAGACTCCAGATTCCCAGCCTCTTGCCCCGTGTGCAGAATGCAAATCCGCCCAGAGGCGGTGAGGCCGGCTCCCGCCTTGGCAGCCCCTCCTCTGGAATGCTGGCTGGCAGCTCCACACGGCTCTGATTCCTCTTGTGTGGCTCTGATTCCTCTCGCGTCGGGCCTCCTGCGCAGCGCACTGGTCGGGGCTGCCATTGCACCCACCAGGCCTCCTCCGCTTTCCTTGCGTCGCGGTGTGAATGTTCTGCACTCCAGAGCCAGAACAGAGGCTTCTCTGTGTCCTTGTAATGCTTTTACATTTTAAAGATCAAGTTATACAATAGCTTTATTTTTTACAACATGGGATGGCCAGTTGTCCCAATACTGATCTTACGTCATTACCTCAATTGCTGTCTTTTTCTTTAAAGGATGTGTGTGTGCATGTGTGTGTGTGTGTGCATGTATGCGTGTGTCTGCATGTGCACGCACGTGTCTACGTGTGTGTGCGCACACGTGTGTGCACGTGTGTCTGTGCGTGTGCACGTGTGTCTGTGTGCGTGTGCACGTGTGTCTGTGTTTGTGTGTGCATGTGGGCATGTGTCTGTGGACATGCTTACTCTGTTCACATGTCATTTCTAGGCTGGAAATGGCTGTGCTCCGTAGGGTATAGACAGGATAGCTGGTAGGGGATGTTTCCCCTCTTTGTTCTCATTTTTCAAAATTCTATTGTCCTGCCAAATTCCACTGAAAGTCCTGTTGAAATATTTTGCTTATTGGAATTGCACTGAATTTATACAGCTAAATTTGGGGAGAACTGGAAATTTTGCAGTGTTGAATTGAACATCTGCTTTCATAAATGTTTTCTTAATTTCTAAGTATTTCCTATTTCAGTACTTGGGATTACTGAGTCAAAGGACACAGACTTTTTAAAGCCCCAAGGCGTGCTGCAGAATGCTCGCTGGAAACCTTGAAGAGTTGTGCTCTCACCAGGGATGCATGAGCTTGCCTGTCCCTCTCTCCATCCCTGCTCCAATGTCCTGAGACGTTTTCCAGTTTTAAAAGTGCAGGGATTTTCAACACAAGGAAACACAGATTCTCAGAGGTCATCCCTCCATCCACACTGGCGGCCACTCCTGGCCGTGAGGAGATGTTGTGGCAGAAGCACTCTGGAGTGTAGACGTGGCTGCCTCTGTGGCTCTAAGGGGCTATGGTGTAGGCGGTATGAGTCCAACCACATCAGGAACTTGTCCCCACTTAGTTGTAGGGTGGCCTGGCACCTCCCCTCCCCTGTATCCTCTGGAGGAGCTGTTTGCCTGAGGGACAGCCCTGCCCCACATCCCGCGTGTTCTGCGTTCTGTGGAGGAGTTCTGGGAGCCTGGGGGTGGCCGGGGCGGGGTCTGGGAGTTCAGTACCTGCCCTGGTACCCGGCTCACCGTGCCCCTTTCCTTCTGCAGAGAGATCCTCCTGCTCTTGACCCTGGGGTTTCCAGGGGCAGTCCAGAGGGTTTGTCCCTTCTTCACAGCTGCGAGGCCGGAGCACTGTCAGAAGGGGCCTTTTGGCCAGATTCTCCCAAGGGTGGCACTTATGGGCGGGGACAACCAGGCGCAAGGTTGCCTTTTCATGGAATCTCAAAGTGGGAGGGTTTCAGGGAGGCCACCTAGCCTTGGCTCTCATTGGATGCCTCTGGTGATGGGGGACTCCCCACTTAGGTGGTACCCTGGAGCGCTGGAGACGGCAGCTGGTGGAAACCTCTTCATGCTGGCCTGCATGGATGCTGTTTCATGGAGCTCTGGCCATTCCTGTAACCAGCAGCTCTGTCCCGAGCCTGTCCCCGTCCCTGTGCCCAGGAGCCCCATCCTTCAGGCCCCGAGTCCCGTGGGGGAAACCGCAGCATCTGGGAGATCAGCCCCGGAAAACTTTTTGTGGGGAGTTTTCATCGGCCTTCCTCAGAGTCCTAGCACCCGAGAGGCCAAACCATTTTGGGGTTCTTGACGGCCACCCTGTCATTTCACAGACGGTAAACTGGGGCCCAGGAAGCTGAGTCACACGGCTGGGATAAAGGCAAGGCCCAGGCCGGCCCCCACAGCCCTGGCTTGTACCGAGTTCCCTGTGACTCACGGGCTGCTCCTCTTCAGTGGGGCCTTCAGGATTGTTCTGCTCCTCCTTTTGCGTAAATTACCAGCAGGAAATGTGGCTGAGAACATTGACTGTTGTCCCATTGCTTAGGGCTGTGGGTCCTGTTCTGTTCATTTCTGAGTAAAGTTCTCCTCCTTGCTAATTCAGAGACCATTCTGCTGCTGATGTGGCCACCAGCTGGCGCTCCATACAGGGTGTGATGGGGCATTCTAGAACACTGTTCATTTTACCAGTCCACACAGGGTGTGATGGGGCATTGTAGAACACTGCTCCATTTTACCTGCTGGAGATCCACACAGGGTGTGATGGGACATTCTAGAACACTGTTCCATTTTACCTGCTGGCGCTCCACACAGGGTGTGATGAGGCATTCTAGAACACTGTTCCATTTTACCAGTCCACACAGGGTGTGATAGGGCATTCTAGAACACCGTTCCATTTTCAAGTGTCCTTGACATGGTGATCTGAGCCCGCACTGGCTCTTGGGGCCTGCAAGGACCTGGCATGGAGCCCCCCGGGCCTGTGTCCACCGGGGAAGCCCCTGCTTGGGGACTCTGCCGTGGGAGGGAGTGAAGGCTGCCTTCACGTTCACACCGAGGTGGCTTTGTTTCTTTTGTCAGCTTCCAGCCTCCCCAGGCTTTCAAAGCCGGGTTCCGTGAGTCCTGCTGGGCTCCTGGTTTCTAGAATGATCTGTGTTGCCCCCTCACCTTGTGGATTCCACCCTATTCATGTGTTACAGTGGGGGACTTTGGAAGGGAGTGGGGAAGGCCTGTGGCTTCAGCTGCAGCAGAGTGTGGGTCCTGTCTCTCCAGATGTTGTTTTTAATTCACATTTCCCTTTTTCCCCAGGTGATTCCCCTGCTCACTAGGGCTCCCACTACTGCAAGGAGTGACCAACGAAGGCCACCGAGATGGCCGGGGCTTCGGTGAAGGTGGCGGTGCGGGTCCGCCCCTTCAACTCCCGGGAAATGAGCCGTGACTCCAAGTGCATCATTCAGATGTCTGGAAGCACCACCAGTGAGTACCGGCCTACATGGTGGTGTAGTCGGCCACGGGAGGCTGGGGGCCGCCGTCCTGCACCAGTGGGTACCGGCCCGCATGACAGCATGGTCAGCCATGGGAGGCTGGGGGCCACCGTCCTGCACCAGTGGGTACCGGCCCTCATGACAGCGCGGTCAGCCATGGGAGGCTGGGGGCCGCCGTCCTGTGCCTGCATGTCCAGCTCAGCAGTCAACCTGGCCCTGGCCCCAGTAGCAGCATCCTCTTCCATGTCTCTGTGGTGCAGGGATGTCCTGGGGCTGCTCTAACAAACTGCCACCAACCGTGGTGGGCTTCTAAGAACAGATACTGATGCTCACGGCTCCGGAGGCCGGAAGTCCAAAGTGAAGTTGCCAGCAGGGCCTCACTGCCCCTGAGCTCCATGGGAGGATCTTTTCTGCCCTCTCTGGGGTCTGGCGGTTGCCGGCCACCTTGCAGCTGCATCGCTCTGGTCTCTGCCTCCGTCGTCACCTAGGCTTCTCCGTGTGTCTGTGTCTCTGCTTTCATGGGGCTTTTTTATACGGACACCCATCACTGGGTTTGGCTTTCTTATAAGGACACCCATATGTGTCCCCACGTATCCAAACCATAGCAATATCTTGAAGCAAGAACCAATTGTCATCTCTCAGTACTGTGGCTGGCTGGGCCTGGCAGGGCTCAGCAGGGCGGTTTGTGCCGGGGCCTCTGGTGCTGCTTCCATCACAAGCTCAAGTGCCGTCAGTTGCACAGAGCGGTGACGTGAACAGCCACCTAGCCTTCAGGGTGTGGACAGTGATGGAGCCTCCCATTCACATGTGCTCTGCACCCATCCAACACCCCCTCATATATTATCTACCTGCAGAGGAAGCGCCCTGAGGGGAGGGCACTCAGGGCCGGTGGAAACTTCCTCCCTAGGTTTGGTCTCTGAGGCCTGCTCCGGGGCTGAAGATTCAGGTGTTGCTGGAGTGCTTTGGGCTCCGTTGGGTCCTGTGGAAGTGGGGTGTGGCCTAGGGGTGATCCTTCCAGAAGCCCATGGAGCTCTGTGGCTACTCATGTTGCAGTGGGCAGGCTGTGGAGACCCTGCTAAACTCCAGGGTGTAGGAGCTCCTGTGGCTGTGGGGCCCCAGTGCACTTCGGGGTTGCATCCTGACTGTTCTGCGAGGTGAATTCTTTTGTCTGTTTGGTCCCTGGAAGCAGACCCAGAGACGAGGATTTCGGTGCCAAGAGTTTATCTGGGAGGTGATCCCAGGACGCACTGTGGGAGAGTGGGGAGGTCTGTGGGGAGGCTGACGAAGGTGCATTCCAAGTGGGTGACCACCGTGGCTGGGGGCCTGGCCTTGCTGGGGCCCTTGGACGAACACAGTGCGCCTCCGGGATGTCCTGCCCAGGAGGGTGAGAGCTTTGCAGATAATGCCAGCAGCCTTAGCTGACTGTGGGCCTGGCCCTTTGGGGTTGGAAGAAGTGCTCAGGTGGCAGAACCCTTGCCTTTAAGTGGGAAGCCTCTGACTCTGAGTGGGAAATGTGACCTCAGGTGCGAACCATGGCTCTGGATGTGAGCTTTGACTCCAGGTGGAAGTGACCAGGAGCACTGTGACCCTGGGTGGGCAGAGGGCGTCTGTGAACTGCCCACGGGCTCTGCTCTGTGATTGTAAGGTGTCCCAGGACATCAGAGAGGGCCCTGGGAATGCCCTTCCCCCCCCCCCACTGGGTGCCACCACACAGCTGCCACCTCAGTCTTGCATGTAGGGTCATGGGGAGCTGCCACGGTTGGCACAGTGACAAGAACCAGACCCCATGGAGCAGCTGAAGACCAGCAGAAGCTGAGTGGATGGAAGAACAAGCCGAGATGGGTCCCTCCTGTCCCTGAACCTTGGGAATGGCCCAACCTCAGGCCAGACCCTGGGGGACAGGGTTGGGCAGGTGGGCGGGATGGGGTGGGAGTCCCAGAAGTGATGGCCGGAATGGGCCACTGGCCCCCTTGCAGCCTCTGACCTGCCCCTGGCCGGGCCTCTGGGGGCACTGGGTGGGCAGCTTCCCCAGTTTACATTTCCCCTCATAGGTTCCAGAAGCGGGAGGAGGGTGCAGCCTGGTGGGGAGCCAATGTTGCCAAGACCTGGACATTGGCGGTGCTGCCTACCTGGTGAAAGGTGGTATGGCTGAGGCTGTGCCAGCCCAACACCCCTCCCCCAAAGCTGCTGGTTCAGAGACAGCAGTGCAGGCCTGGATCCCAGACCTCACACCCCAGTGGTTTTTGCCTCCCTCACTCCACCCTCTCCTCTGGCCCAGAGAACCAAGGCTGAACCAGCTTTACCCCAGGGCTTAGGAGCCAGAGGCCTGAGCCACATCTGTGGGCAGCCACGTTTCCTTAGGCCAGTGAGGTTTAGACACCTGAAACAAGACGCCTGCTTCAGATGCTTGGATTCTGCCTGGCCCCGATGACACTGGAATTCTGGGGTTTCGCCTGTGTGCCAGCAGCCTCTGCTCCCACTAAGCTCTGAGCAGAAGTCCAGGCAGGTCCAGGAGGTCAGCAGGGGAACGAAGGAGCCCTACACTCTTTTTGGGCAACTGGTAGGTCCTGAGGGAACCTCCCTTTCTCAAAGGTGAGCATGCGCAAGACACCAACATCTTCCAGGAATCACCAAACCAAAGCAGACGTCTGCGGGGTTCTGAAGCCAAGGAGGAGGAAGGGCCGTGGACCCAGAGCTGGGGTAGAGAGCCTGCCAGGGCGTTTCCTGCAGGACACCCGGAATGTTTCAGACATTGTCACTTTCATCCTGAGGACACTGAAGAGCCACAGAGCCAAGACCACACATGAGATCAGGGTCCTGCCCACTGGAGCCGAGGATGCGCCGAGAAAGCTGGGGCCCAGGCTGGCCCGCATGCAAAAGGCGGGTTGTGTGGGTGGCAGGGACAGGCACCCAGGCCGCTTGCTGGGAGCGGTCTGGTGACGGAATCAGGTGGGCGATGCCAACCCCACCATGCTGCCTGCGTGAAATGAAATAATGAAACGCAGTGAAGATTATCCAGCAAGTGTTCGAAGCTGTGCAGTCAAAATGTTTGCCCTGGTGCTGTGCTGCTGTTTTTTTTTTTAAAGATGAAATCTTACTCAGTTGCCCAGGCTGGAGTGCAGTGGTGCGGTCTTAGCTCACTGCAACCTCCACCTCCCAGGTTCAAGCGATTCTCCTGCCTCAGCCTCCGAGTAGCTGGGATTACAGGCGCCTGTCACCAGGCCTGGCTAATTTTTGTATTTTTAGTGGAGTTGGGGTTTCATTGTGTTGGCCAGACTGGTCTTGAACTCCTGACCTCATGATCTACCCACCTCAGCCTCCCAAAGTGCTGGGATTACAAGCGTGAGCACCTCGCCCGGCCCTGGTGCTGTTTTATCAAGCCCAGAGCAACTGCCCAAATGCCTGTCCACAGGGAGCTGCTGAAGGGACCTTAAGTCTATCCCAGCCATGGACTTGAGCGCTCCCGAAAGCTTCGTGTTTACAGCCTTGGGAAAATACTACACGATGTTGGGGTGAAGGCGGCAAAGTCGGCACAGAGCCAGAGAGCGAGACTGTGTGTAGGTAAAGGGCAGACAGGCACCCACGCACGGCAGGTCCTGTGTGCACGGGACATGCGTCTGCGTGGGAGACAGCGGGGTGCGAGGAGGGCAGAGAGTGGCAGAAGAATGAACAATCAGGAAGTCTCTAGAAAAGCTGTTTTCATTTTGGAGAAAGCAAACCAGTGCTGGTTCTGGAAGAAAGTGCTGGAAGCCGTGTCGGAAATCTGGGTGAAGGGCTGAGGGAGCCAGGAGAGGAGGGAGCCTTCTGGCCCTGGTGCAGGGAGGCCTGCCAGAGGAAGGGGTCGTGGGCTTTTCTCCTGGAGGTCGAGGGGCCAGGGTATTCTAGAGGGCTGGTCTGGCCCAGAACAAGCCCCAGGAGGACGCCTGCAGACAGGGCATGAGACAGGTGCGGGCAATGTCCCCCTGCCAAGGAGCAGGCACAGGAGCCGCTGTTCCAGGTGACTGCTCAGCGGCAGCTCGGAGAAACAGAACCGGGAGAGGCTGCCCTGGCTGTGCGTCAGCCCCCTAGAGGATGTCGGGGGGCTGTGCCGGGCCTCTCGGAGGATGTCGTGGGGACGTGGCCTGGTCAGCCTGCCCTGCCCGCCTGGCACGGTGCTCACTGCTCCTGCAGTCTCAGAACACGAGGAGAGGCCCCACTCTCTAAAGCGTGCCTTGCAGCGCCGCGGTGGCGCAGGAATCGGAAGCATTTGAAAGTAAATCTAACCGTCATCCTGTAATCATCACCTGCGTAAAGAATCCACTTCCTTTCACGCACCAAACCTGGCGGTTTTGTGAGCCGGCCAAGCCGTCTGTCAGGAGCGCTCCGGCCCGGCCTGGCCGAGCTGCTGCAGGCTGGCTTAGGGGTAGAGTTGAGTGTGAGTGCTTCTGCCCCACTCCTCTCTCCTCATGTCACATTCTCTGCCCTGAGGACCGGAGGACCTGAGGCCCTGAGCCTGCCCAGCCGTTTTGCAGATGCTGAGGCTGGCTGGGGATGCGGAACCCTCAGCCCTGTTCGGCCCCTGAAGTGAATTCCTGGAGTGAGGGGTGTGGCTGTGCTCATGACTCACTCACTGTGTGATCCTGGCTAGATGGCATCCCTTTGGACCTCAGTTTCCCCACCTGTGCAGTAGTGAGGGGTGGTGCTGGGTACTCCCTGAGATCCCCAATCATTTCTGCACTCTTCTGGCCATGCAGAGGAGGCCCAGGGTTGGGGTGGCCTCTCATCCCTTCCCTCGCCCACAGGTGGAGACCTGGACCCTGACTGGGTGTGACCCCAGGCCCCGGCCCCCACTGCGGGCTCCCCCAATCCTGAGCAGTCGGGGAGACGGGCAAACCCCTCTGCGTGGGGAGCAGTGGCACCCGTGTGGTCCCCTGGGCTGCTGTTACAAAGAGCTACATACTAAGTGGCTTCAAACGACCCAAGTGTCTCCCCCTGGTCAGACCAGACTCTGCCATCCAGGGGCGCTGCAGAGTGGTTGTCTTAAACAGCAACGTCCCCTCCTCAGTGGCCTGGAGGCCGAAGTCCAGTCAAGGTGTCTGCAGGTCTGGGTCGTGGGAGGGAGGGCTGCCTTCCTGCTGCGACCTCGCCTGGCTGAGCGAGCTTGGGTCCCCTCCCCTTCTTTAAAGCCACTCATCCCACCATGAGGTCCCCAGCTTTGTGGCTTCATCTCACCCTTATCCCTCCGACAAGGCCCCACCTCCAAGTGCCATCTGGTTGGGGTCAGGGCATTACATATGGATCTGGGGACACACTCGGCCCACAGCACGCTCCGATGGGGACCACCAGCTCAGCCCAGCCTCGCACCTGGTGCTCAAGGCCACAGGGACGCCGGGACTCAGAACACGGCTGCGTCCATTCCTTTCCCCTCCCTGTCCTCCATCGCCCCCGATCCCCGCCCGCCGTCTCTGTCCTGTCCCGGCGGGCGTCCTTTGCAGGCCCGCACAGAGCCCTGGGAAGGCTGCCTGGGGTTGGGCCGCTCACCGGCCTCGGAAGGGCCGGCTCTGGGGGCCTGGCCAGAGCCCGGCAGGAGGGGATGGGGGCCCTAAAGGGGCTGGTCGAGGAGCCCAGCCCAGCAGGCCCTGAGAGGACCTGTTTCTCCCTCCTCCCTCCTCAAACCTGCACAAGGAAAAAATTCCAGGCCCTGGCAAAAAAAGCCCTTTCTCCAGCAGACTCCGTGCAGGCTCTGTGAGCAGCGGCTGCAAGGGAGGCTGCCTGTCTCACGGGCCTGGCGGACCCTGGCCCCGGGCTGGGAGGTGTTTCGGGGACACTGACTTCTAGTCTGGCTGTGTCGTGTGACCTGCAGAGAAGACATCCCTTCTCTGGAGCTTGGGGCCGTCTGTAGTGACAGAGGATGGTTCTCAGCCATGGCACAGGGTGTGGGGGGGTGGGCAG
>CAUYQU010028902.1:0-18283 GCA_963574635.1 Cheracebus regulus | reverse complement strand
TAAGGTGGCTAGAAGGGGTCCAGTTTCTGCTTTCTGCACATGGCTAGCCAGTTTTCCCAACACCATTTATTAAACAGGGACTCCTTTCCCCATTGCTTGTTTTTGTCAGGTTTGTCAAAGATCAGATGGTTGTAGATGTGTGGTGTTACCTCTGAGGCCTCTGTTCTCTTCCATTGGTCTATATCTCTGTTTTGGTACCAATACCATGCTGTTTTGATTACTGTAGGCTTGTAGTATAGTGTGAAGTCTGGTAGTGTGATGCTCCCGCTTTGTTTTGTTTTGTTTTGTTTTGTTTTTGTTTTTGTTTTTGCTTAGAATTGACTTGGCTATGCGGGCTCTCTTTTGGTTCCATATGAAGTTTAAAGTGTTTTTTTCCAGTTCTGTGAAGAAGGTCATTGGTAGCTTGATGGGGATAGCATTGAATCTGTAAATTACTGTGGGCAGTATGGCCATTTTCACGATATTGATTCCTCCTAACCATGAACATGGAATGTTTCTCCACCTGTTTGTGTCCTCTCTTATTTCATTGAGCAGTGGTTTGTAGTTCTCTATGAAGAGATCCTTTCCATTCCTTGTTAGTTGTATTCCTAGGTATTTTATTCTCTTTGTAGCAATTATGAATGGCAGTTCATTCTTGAATTGGTTCTCTTTAAGTTTGTTATTGGTGTATAGGAATGCCTGTGATTTTTGCACATTGATTTTGTGTCCTGAGACTTTGCTTCAGTTGCTTATCTGTTTCAAGAGATTTTGGGCTGAGACAATGGGGTCTTCTAGATATACAATCATGTCATCTGCAAATAGAGACGATTTGACTTCCTCCTTTCCTAATTGAATATCCTTTATTTCTTTTTCTTGCCTGATTGCTCTGGCTAAAACTTCCAATACTATATGGAATAGGAGTGGTGAGAGAGGGCATCCTTGTCTAGTGCCAGATTTCAAAGGGAATGCTTCCAGTTTTTGCTCATTCAGTATGATATTGGCTGTTTATTTATCATAAATAGCTTTTATTATTTTGAGATACGTTCCATTCATACCTAGTTTATTGAAGGTTTTTAGCATAAAGGGCTGTTGAATTTTGTCAAAGGCCTTCTCTGCATCAATTGAGATAACCATGTGGTTTTTGTCTTTGTTTCTGTTTATGTGGTGAATTACGTTTATAGACTTGCATATGTTGAACCATCTTTGCATCCCCGGGATGAATCCTACTTGAACCTGGTGGATAGAAACACAAAAAACTCTTCAAAAAATCAATAAATTCAGGAGCTGGTTTTTGAAAAGATCAACAAAATACACAGACCAATAGCCAGATTAATAAAAAAGAAAAGAGAGAAGAATCAAATAGATGCAATAAAAAATGATAAAGGGGATAGCACCACTGATTCCACAGAAATTCAAATCATCATCAGAGATTATTACAAACACCTCTATGCACATAAAGTAGTAAACCTGGAAGAAATGGATAAATTCCTGGACACTTGCCTCTTCCTAAGTCTAAACCAGGAAGAAGTCAAAACCCTGAATAGACCAATAACAAGGTCGGATTTGAGGCAGCAATTAAAAGCCTACCACCCAAAAAAAGCCCAGGTTCAGATGGGTTCACAGCCAAATTCTACCAGACATACAAAGAGGAGCTGGTACCATTCCTTCTGAAACTATTTCAAACAATCCAAAAAGAGGCAATCCTTCCCAAATCATTTTATGAGACCAACATCATCCTGATACCGAAACCTGGAAGAGACTCAACAAGAAAAGAAAACTTCAGGCCAATATCCATGATGAACATAAATGCAAAAATCTTCAATAAAATACTGGCAAGCTGATTGCAACAAGACATCGAAAGTATGAGTCTTTTAACTTTGTTTTCCTTTGTCAAAATTGTTTTGGATATTTGTGTTAACCTGCATGTCCATACACATTTTAAGATTCATTATAAATTTAGGCAAACATCCCAACTCAATATTTGAAAGTAATTTCACTGAAACTGTACATTAATTTGGGGACTAATGCCATCTTAATAATATTAAGCCTTCTAAATGCATAAACATAAAATGACTTTGCATTTATTTATTAAAATTTTTCTCTAATCTCTTTCAATAATTATGTAGTTTTCACTGTACAGGTATTGCACTTGTTTTATGTAATTTACTTGTCAATATTTTTATCTTTTGATACTATTATAAATTGAATGTTTCCTCATCTTCATTTGGGAATGTTCATTGCTATAAAAATATATTTGATTTTTTCACCTTTATCTTGTATTCTACAATCTCGATCAACTTGTATATTTGTCCTAACAGGTTTTTTGATAGTTCTTAAGTGCTTTCTATGTATAAAATTATGTTATATGCAAATAGAAGAGGTGATAGAGCAAGATTTTCAAGCAAAACACTCCAGGGACTGCCTCTTCCATAAGAATACTTAATTAAACAACTATCCACATGGAAAAGCACCTTCATAAGAACAAAAAATTAGATCAGCTTCACAGTAACTAGTTTTAATATGGTATCAAGAAAAGAGGCACAGAAGAAAGTAGTAAAGACAGTCTCAAATTATAAACACCACTCTTCCCCTATCCCCCATATGTGGCCATGTGACACAAAGAAAAATTTGTGTGCCTGGGGAAAAGAGAGAGCAGTGATTGTGGGACTTTGCATTAGAACTCAGTGCTGTCCTGTCACAATGGAAAACAACACCAGACAGAATTCGGTGAGTGTCCATGGAGGGAGCATTTAGACCAGCCCTAGCCAAAGGGGAATTATTAATCCCAGTGACTTTAGTTTGAGTTATTTTTATCCCCGCTATCACAGATTAAAGCACTCTGGGTTTGTAAATAAGCATGAAAAGCAGTATAAGCCACAAGAATGCACTTCTTGGGCAAGTCTAGGTGCTATGCCGGTCTTGTATCTGGTAAAACTGGAAGGCTTATGACCTAGTGAGACACCAGCCAGGGTGATCAAAAACTACTTGCATCACACATCTCCCAAACCCAGGCAGCACAGCTTGCAAATCCAGAAATATTTGTTTACCCCACTTAAGAAAAGGAGAGAAGAGAGTAAAGAGGGCTTTGTCTTACAACTTAGATATGAACTTAGCCACAGTAGACAGGGTACCAGATATAGTCCTCATGCCCACATTCCAGGCCACAGCTCCTGGAAATTTTTAGACACACCCAAGGCTAGAAGAAAATGTTCTGTCTTGAATAAAAGAAATCAGTGCTGGCAGGATTAATTACCTGCTGACTAAAGAACCCTTGAACTTGAAGAAACATCAGCAGTACCCAGTCAGTACTCAAAGTGGGCCTTGTGGGAGACCCAGGTCTGTGCTGGCTTAAAGTGTGACTCAGAGCATTCCCAGCTGTGACAGCTATGGGGAAAGCCTCCTTCTGCTTGAGGAAAAAAGAGGAAAGAGTGGGAAAGACTTTATCTTGTGGCAAGGTGCCAGCTCATTAGTAGTAGAATAGAGCACTAAGTGGATTTCTACAGTTCCCAGCAGCAGGGCCTGACCTCCAAATGGCAATTCTTGCATGCCTTGGGCTAGGGGAGAACTCAGTGCCCTGAAGTAGGAAACACAAGCCTGACTGGATTCAACACCTGTTGACAGAAGACCATTTGGGCCTTGACTAAACATTAGTGGTAGCCAGGGAGTGGTTGCTGTAGGCCTCAGGTAAGGACCAGTGTTATATTGGCTCCATGGATCTCAGCACAGAGACAGTCCCCATTTGTTAGAAGAAAAGAAAGGGAAAAGAACAAGAATCTCTACCCAGTAATCCAGATAATTCTTCCAGGTGTTATCCAACACCACCTTGGAGGTATTCTAAGGGTCTGCAAGAACCACAACATTACTGGGCTTAGGCTGCCCCCTAATGCAGATACAGCTTAGATCACAACACCCAATTCTTTTCAAATCTGGAAAGCCTTCTCAGGAAGAATGGCTATGAATAAACCTAGACTGCAAAGACTACAATAAATACTTATCTCTTTAATGCCCATACAGTAATGAACATCCACAAACTTCAAGATCATCAAGAAAAACATGACCTCTCTCACAAAGCAAGCTAAATAAGTCACCAGGGGTCAAACCTGAGAAAGACACATATGTGATCTTTCAGACAGAGAATTCATAATAACTGTGTTGAGGAAACTTAAATAAATTCAAAAAATAAATTTAAAAAGCACACATAAAGGAATTCAGAATTCTAAAGCACACATAAAAGGAATTCAGAATTCTATCAAATAAATTGCTAAAAGAAATTAAACTAATTAGAAAAGAATCAAGGCAGATATTTTGGAGCTGAAAATGCAATTGGCATACTTACAAATACATTAGAATTTCTCAACCGGAGAATTGTTCAAGCGGCAGAAAGAATTAGTGAGCTTGAAGACAGGCTGTTTGAAAATACACTGAGAGGAGATTAAAGAAAACAAGAAAAAAGTACACTACAGTATCTAGAAAATAGTCTCAAAGGGGCAAATCTAAGAGTTATTGGTCTTAAAGGAGAGGTAGAGACAAAGATTGGGGTAGAAAATTTATTTAAAGGGATAACAACAGATAACATCCCAAACATAGATAAATACATCAATATTCAATTATAACAGTATTATAAAACACCAAGCAGATTTAACTCAAAGAAGACCACCTCAAGGCATTTAATAATCAGACTCCCAAAATTTAATGATAAAGAATGTATCCGAAAAGCAGCAAGAGAAAATAAACAAATAACATAAAAACAAGCTCCAATACATGTGGCAGAAGACACATTAGTAAAACCCTCACAGGCCAGAAGAGAGTGGCATTACATATTTAAAGTGCTGAAGAAAAAATACTTTTGCCCTAGAATAGTATATCTGGTGAAAAAATCTTTCAAACCTGAAGGAGAGGTAAAGACTTTTCCAGACAATCAAAAGCTGAGGTATTTTATCAACCCCAGACTATCATAAAACAAATGCTACAAGAAATTCTTCATTTGGAAAGAAAAGGACATTAATGAGCAATAAAAAATTGTCTATATATACAAAACTCACTGATAATGATAACTACACAGAAAAACACACAATATTATAACACTGTAATTGTGGTATGTAAACTCTTCATATCTCAAGTAGAAAGGTGAATAAATGAACCAATCAAAAATAATAATAACAACGACTGTTCAGGATATATATATATAGTACAATAGGGTATAAATAGAACAAAAAGCTTTAAATCAAGGAGACAAAGGTAAAGTACTAAGTTATTATTGTTTTCTTCTTGCTTGTTTGTTAGGTTGTTTGTTTTCACAGTGTTAACTTGTCATCAGTTTAAAATAATTGGTTGTAATATGTTATTTGCAAGTCTCATGGCAGTAGTCTCTAATCAAGAAATCTACAACAGATAGACAAAAAAACAAGAAACTCAAACATACTAGCAGAGAAAATTATCTTCTCCAAAGAGAAAGAGGCAGAAAAGAAGACAAAAAGAGAACCAGAAAACAAATAAGAGAATGACAGACATAAGTCCTTACTTATAACATTTAATAATGGAATAAACTCTCCAATAAAAAGTCATAGAATGACTGAATGGATTAAATAAAACCAGCCCCAAGAACCTACATAGCATTAAAATAATGGGATGGAAAAAGATATTCCATGCAAACAGAAACCAAAAATGCAAGAGTATCTATACTTAAACAAAATAGATTTCAAGAGAAAAACTATAAGAAGAGACAAAGTCATTATATAATGAAAAAGGTAACAATAGAGCAAGAGGATGTAACAATTGCAAATATATGCAATCACATGTATAAACAACCAGTTGTATAAGCAACCAGATATATAAAGCCAATATTATTAAAGCTAAAGAGAAAGATAAACTACAATATAATAACAACCTGAAGAGTTCAAAACCCCACTTTTAGCACCAGACAGATTATCCAGACAGAAAATCAACAAGGAAACATCTAACTTAACCTGCAATGCAAATCAAATGGACCTAATAGATATTTACAAAAAAAAATTATTCAGCAGCTGCAGAATACACATTTTTGTCTTCAGCACATGAATCATTCTCAAGGATAGACCATCTGTTAACCCACAAAACAAAACCATTCAAAAAGTAAAATTATACCATGTATCTTCTCCAACCATAATGGAATAAAACTGGAAATAAATGACCAGAGGATTTCTGAAAACTATATAATCACACAGAATTTTTGTTAATGTTCCTGAGTGAATAGTGGATAACTGAAGACATTAAGAAGACAATTTAAAAATTCCTTCAAGCAAATGAAAATAAAAACACAACACATGAAAATCTGTGGTATACAGCAATAGCAGTTCTGACAGGAAAACTTATAGCAATATATGCCCACATCGAAAAAGTAGAAAAGGGAGAGGTGGAGCAAGATGGCAGAATAGAAGACTCCACTGATTGTTTCCTCTGCACGAACAAGTTAACAGTTATCTACACAGCAAAATAATACCTCCAAAAGAACCAAAAATAAGGCGAGGACTCATAGTACCTAGCTTTAACTTCATATTTCTGAAAGACACACTAAAGAGGTAGAAAAAACAGTCCTGAATCATCAATGCCATCTCTTCACTACCCCAAGCAGCAGCTGTGTGATGCAGAGAGTTTCTCAGGGTGATGGGTGAGGGAGAACACAGCAACCCTGAGGCACCAAACTCACTGCTGTTCTATTAGAGCAGAAAGGAAATCCAGAACAAACTTAGCTGATGTCTGCCCAAAGGGAACATTTAAACCAGCCCTAGCCAGAGAATAATTGCTAATCCCAGTAATCTAATCTTGAATGCTCCAAAACCTTGCCACTGAGAGGGAAAGTGCCATCTATCTCTAAGTAAACTCAAAAAGAAATCTATGCCATAAAGACTGCAACCCAGGCAAGTTCTAGTGTTAGCGGTGGCAAATCCATACAAGTCTGCAGCAACCTCAATTATTTCCTCCTCAGAAGAAAATTCAACTGAGGGACGTAAGACAGAGGGAGAGAATGAAGCCAGTTTTAGAGTAGGAGTGAAAGTTTATTTAAAAGTTTTACAGCAGAAATGAAAGGAAGTAAAGTACGCTTGAAAGAGGGCCAAGGGAGCAACTTGAGAGAGTCAAGTGTGTGGTTTGACCTTTGTCTTAAGGTCTTATATGTTGGCATGTTTCTGGGGTTGCATTAAGTATCCCCTGATTCTTCCCTTGGGGTGGGTTGTCCATCTGCAAGGTGGACTGTTAGCATGTAGGAGGGGCCACATGCACAATGTGTTTACTGAAGTTGTACACATGTGCACTTGAGGTGTTCTTCCTTTACTAGTTAAGTATTCCTAGAGAAAGGTCATATACTAGTTGAATTCCACCACCCAAAATTTTATTGTGAATTGTAATCCCCATTATCCCTACCTGTCAATGGAAGGACAAAGAGAAGGTAATTGGACCATGGAGGCAGTTTCCTCAATGCTGTTTTCATGATAGTGAGTAAGTCTCACAAGATCTATGGTTTTATAAGCATGTGGCATTTCATCTGCTTGCACTCACACCATCCTGCTGCCCCATGAAGAGGGTGCTTGCTTCACCTTTGCCTTCTGCCATGATTGTAAGTTTCCTGAGGCCTCCCCAGCAATGCAGAGCTCTGAGTCAATTAAACCTCTTTGCTTTATAAATTACCCAGTCTCAGATATTTCTTCATAGCAGTGTGAGAATGGACTAATACAAGTTCTGACTCAGCACAGTCATAGTGGTGGTGGCCACAGGGGTGTTTGTGTTACTCCACCTCCAGTTTTAGGTACCTCAGAACAAAGATAGAAACTTTGTATATTTAAGAGAAAGTAAATGAAGAGAAGAAAAGTTTCTGTCTGTAGTCAAGAGAATTCCCGCAAATCTTGTCCAAGGCCATCAATGTCGTACCTCTACAAGTATGCAAGAACCAGAGCATTGCTGGGCTTGGGGTGCCGCCTAAACCAGAAACAGCTTATATCACAACATCCAGTGTTTTTCAAATATCTAGGAAGTCTTCCAAAGAAGAACAGCTACAAATAAGCACAGACAATGAATACTACAATAAATACCTAACTCTTGAAGACCTAGACACAAAACATCTATCAGCACCAACACCATCTAGGAAATAACGACCAAAACAAATAAACTTAAAGAAGCACCTGGAACCAACCTTAAGAAAGAGACATATATGAATTTTCAAACAAAGAATTTAAAATAGCTCTGTTGAGAAAACTCAAGGAAATTCAAGATAACACAGAGTAGGAATACAGAATACTATCAGATAAATTTAACAATGAGGTTGAAATCACTAAAAAAAAATCTAGCAAAAATTCTGGAGCTGAAAAAATTCAATTGACATACGGAGGAGTGCATCAGAGTCTTTAATTGCAAAATGAATCAAGCAAAGAAAGAATCAGTGAATTTGAAGACAGACTATATGAAAATACAGAGTCAGAGGAGATAAAAGAAAAAAAAAACAGATCTACATCATCTAGAAAATAGCCTCAACAGGGTGAATTTAAGTTATTGGCCTTAAGTAGGAGGTAGACAAAGAGATAGAAATAGAAAGCTTATTCAAAGAAACATTAACAGAGAACTTCCCAAACATAGAGAAAATACCAATATCCAAGTATGAGTAGGTTATAGAACATGAAGCATATATAACTAAAAGAAGACCGCGTCCAGGCATTTAATCATCAACCTTTCGAAGGTCAAGAAAAAAAAAAGAATCCTAAAAGAAGCAAGAGAAAAATAAAATAAAATACAAAGGAGCTTGAATACGTTTGGCAGCAAACTTTTCAGTGGAAGCCTTACAGGCCAAGAAACACTGGCATGACATATTTAAAGTGCTGAAGAAAAAACAAACGAACAAAAACCCTTTTATCGTATAATAAAATATCTGAAAAAAATTCTTCAAACATGAAGGAGAAATAAAAACTTTCTCAGACAATCAAAAGCTGACGGATTTCATTAACACCAGAGATATCCTACAAGAAATAATAAAGGGCGTACTTCTATCAGAAAAAAAGGGTAATCAGTGAACCATTAATAATCACCTGTAGGTACAAAACTTACTGGAAATAGTAAGTACACAAAAAATACAGAATAGTGTAACACTGAACTGTGGTTTGTAAACTACTCTTACTCTGTGTAGAAAGACTAAATGATAAACCAACCTAAAATAATAACTACAACACTTTTCAAGACATAGTACAATAAGATATAAATAGAAATAATCAAAAGTGGGACAAAGGTAAGAAGAGTTTTTTATCAGTTTTATTTTGTTTGTTTGTTGCTCTACACAAATAGTGTTAAGTTTTCACGAGGTTGAAATAATGGGTTCTAAAATAATATTTGGAAGCCTCATAGAAACCTGAAGCCAAAAAAAAAAAAAATACAACAGATACACAAAAAATAAGAAGCAAAAAACTAAATTATAGCACCAGAGAAAATTATCTTCACTAGCAGATGACATGAATAAAAGAGAAAAGGAAGAGAAGACCACAAAACAACCAGAAAATAAATTACAAAATGGCAGAAGTAAGTCCTTACTTGCCAATAATAACATTGAATGTAAATGGACTAAAGTTTCCACTCAAAAGACATAGAATTGATTTCAAAAAAACAGTATCCCTTGATCTTTTTCCTAAAACAAACGTACTTTACCTGTAAAGACCCACGTCAACTGAAAATAATGAGATGGAAAGGATATTTTATGCTAATAAAAGCTAAAAAAAAGCATGAGTCATTATATTATATCAGACAAAATATATTTCAAGACAAAAACTATAAGAGACAAAGAAGGTTACTATATAATGATAAAGGGGTCAGATCAGCAAATATATATATATATATATATATATAATATGTATTTTATATATCATTATAAAATTATACAATTATACACATACCATTTATTATATATGATATATATTTTATATATCATTATAAAATTATACAATTTTAAATATATAAAATTATGCCATTTTATGTATATATGCACTCAACACTGGAATGCCCTGATATATGAACCAACTGTTGTTAGAGATAAAAGAGACTCCTTCCTGACACCTTCCACTAAAATTAACTCCAGATGAATTAAAGACTTAAACATAAGACCTAACACCATAAAAACCCTAGAAGAAAACCTAGACAAAACCATTCAGGACATAGGCATAGGCAAGGACTTCATAACTGAAACACCAAAAGCATTGCCAACAAAAGCCAAAATAGACAAATGGGATCTAATTAAACTCCAGGGCTTCTGTACAGCAAAAGAAACAATCATTAGAGTGAACCAGCAACCAACAGAATGGGGAAAAAAAATTTTGCAATCTACCCATCAGACAAAGGGCTAATATACAGAATCTACAAGGAACTAAAACAGATTTACAAGAAAAAAACAAACAAACCCATTCAAAAGTGGGCAAAGGACATGAACAGACACTTTTCAAAAGAAGACATTTATGAGGCCAACAAACATGAAAAATTCCTCATCATCACTGGTCATTAGAGAAATGCAAATCAAAACTACATTGAGATACCATCCCATGCCAGTTAGAATGGTGATCATTAAAAAATATGGAGACAACAGATGCTGGAGAGGATATGGAGAAATAGGAACACTTTTACATTGTTGGTGGGAGTATAAATTAGTTCAACCATTGTGGAAGACAGTGTGGCAATTCCTCGAGGATCTAGAAATAGAAATTCCATTTAAACCAGCAATCCCATTACTGGGTATATATCCAAAGGATTATAAATCATTCTATTATAAAGACACATGCACATGTATGTTCATTGTGGCACTGTTTACAATAGCAAAGGCCTGGAACCAACCCAAATGCCCACTGATGATTGACTGGACAAGGAAAATGTGGCACATATACACCATGGAATACTATGCAGCCATAAAAAACAATGAGTTCGTGTCCTTTGTAGGAACGTGTATGAATCTGGAAACCATAATTCTCAGCAAACTGACACAAGAACGAAAACCAAACACAGCATGTTCTCACTCATAGGCAGATGTTAAACAATAAGAGCACATGGACACAGGGAAGGAAGCATCACACACTGGGGTCTGTCAGTGGGAAATAGGGGAGGGACAGCAGGGGGTGGGGTGTTGGGGAGAGATAACATGGGGAGAAATGCCAGATATAGGTGATGGGGAGGAAGGCAGCAAATCACACACTGCCATGTGTGTACCTATGCAACAATCTTGCATGTTCTTCACATGTATCCCAAAACCTAAAATGCAATTAAAAAATAAATAAAGTAAAATAAAGTAAAAAGTGGTACATACATAAAAGGATATATTATTTAGCCATATAAAAGAATAAAATTATTTTATTTGCCAAAAATTAAATTTATGAAAGTTTAATGTAGGAATTTCAGAACGTAAAACTTCTCAAAAAATGTCAAAAGCTCTGAGGGTATTGTAGTTTGCAGATGATTTGAAAAAAAAACCTATAATTTTAAATATTATAATTTTATATCTAAAAAATGAGAATTGTATCATTGCTTTGTAACATAAATACAAAAATAAAGCCTGACAAAATCTTCCTGACTGGTGGGGGATATGGAAAAGATAGGACATAGTTCTGGAAGTGCAGAGAAAAGCCCTTTTTGCAAAAAATCTATATCAGAATTCTGATGAGTGCATGAAATTCGTACTCTTATCAACTAGAGGCATAGTATATTTAAGGGATTAAAACACTATTTTGCAGCATACAAAGACTGTAATAAGGGCAAAGCATTAATAAGATGGTATAAAGAAGCTGAAGAGGCTATATGAGAGTCGATAATAGTTTCTTCCACTAAAGCAAAGGTTCTTAATCCAGATAATAACTGCAGAATATAATGATCCACGTGAAATTGTATGCAAAATTTCACGTGAATGCATGTACATTTTTCTGGGATGAGGTTCCACAGCTTTTATCAAATTCACAAATTCACAAGTTGATCTGTATTTCTTTACTCAAAAAAAAAAAAAACGTAAAGGCTTAAGAACCACAGAACTGAGAGATACTTTCTCCAATAAAGATTCATGGCATCCGAGAGCATGTGATATGCAACTACAAAAGTGAAATTGTCATTGGAAGAAGGTAAAATTTTCTTGGTGAAAAAGCACTAAATGATAAGGTTCCAAGAGTCTGTTGGTTTCAACAATTGCAAAATGTCACCCTCCAAATTAACATCAGGTTTCTGTAGGAGGCAGCCATTGATAAAGTATTATTTAGAAAGCAAGTTTTCATGATGAAAGTGAGGACTCAGATAAGATGGAGTTGGTGATTCAAGAGCTCACCAAGTAAACTTTCTAAAAAGAATTTTTACCTACATCATTTTCTGAAAGCGAACAGATTCTTTAAATTATACAATTATGACCCAACCTTTAATTTCTGAAGCACATTACAATATCACCATCTTGTGGAATATAGCAAAAATACATGATTTGGGGTAGCTGATCAGTCAGTGTTTCTCAGTGTGGACAGTGAATCCCTGAGTGTATCTGAAACATATTCTGGGGGTTCATAAGGTCAAAGTTATTTTCATAATAATATAAAGATGTCATTTTTCTTTTCCACTATGTTGACATCTGCATTGATGGTTCAAAAGCAATGGAAAGTAAGTTTCTGCACCTTAGTATAAATCATGGCAGTAAATCCAAATCATAAATTAACTTCCAAGTCATTGTGTTTTTCACTGCCATGCATTTGCAGAAAACGAAAAGCCAGTTGCACTTAAGAATGATCTTTATGAGGAATTCCGCCAAGATGACTGAATAGAAACAGCTTTGGAATGCAGTTCCCAGTGAGAGTGACACAGAAGGTGAGTGATCTCCACATTTCCAACCAAGGTACCAGTTCATCTCAATGGGACTGGTTAGACAGTTGGTGTAGCCCAAGAAAGGCAAACCCAAACAGGGTGGAGCGTTGCCTCACCTGGGAAGTGCAAGGGTCTGGAGAACCCCCCACTTCCTAGACAAGGGAAGCCGTTAGGGACTTTTCCAGACACTCTGGCACTCTGGCTCAGATACTGTGCTTTTCCCATGGTCTTTACAACCAGGAGATTCTAGCCAATGCCTACAACGCAAACACCCAGGTTTCCAGCACAAAACTGGGCAGCTATTTTAGCCAGTGCCTGGAATGCCAGTGAGACAGAACTGCTCGTTCCCCTGAAAAAAAATGGAGGCTGAAGGCAGAGAGTCAAGTGATCTGGCTCAGCGGGCACTACTCCAAGAAAAACCAGCAAGCTAAGACCCACTGGCTTGAAATTCTTGCAGGCAGCAAAGCAGTCTAAGCTCGACCTGGGAAAGTCAAACTCGGTGGGGCAAGGGGCATCCACCATTACTGAGGCAGTTCTAATATTGCCTGTGTAAACAAAGTCGCCTGGAAGTTTACAAAGAAAGTGGGCAGAGCCCACAGCAGCTCAGCAAGGCCCCTGCATGCAGATTGTGACTAGACTCCCTGCTTGCTGGGCAGGGCATCTCTGAGAAAAAGGCAGCAGCCTGTCAGGGACTTATAAATAAAGCTCCAACTTCCCAGGACAGAGCACGTGGGAAATCTGGTCGTTGTGAGTTACACTTCAGCCGACTTAAACAACCCTGCCCAGCAGCTCTGAAGGAAGCAACAGACCTCCCAGTGTACCACTTGAGCGCTGATAAGGGACAGACTGCCTCCTCAAGTGGATCCCTGACCCCCATATATCCTAAGAGACACCTCATACAGGCTGACATCTGGTGGCTACCCTTCTGGGATGAAGCTACCAAAAGAAGAAACAGGCAGCAATCTTTGCTGTTCTGCAGCCCCTGCAGGTGATTCCCAGGCAAGCAGGGTCTGGAGTGGATCTCCAGTATACCTGAAGCAGATGGGCCTGTTAGAAGAAAAACTAAAAAGCAGAAAAAAATCGCTTAAACATCGAAAGAAAGGACATCCACTAAGAGAACTCATCCAGAATTCACCAACTTCAAAGATGAAAGATAGACAAATCCATGAAGATTGGAAGAAACCAGCACAAAAAGGTTGAAATGGCCAAAAACCAGAATGCCTCTTCTACTCCAAGAGATCACAACTCCTCACCAGCAAGGGACCAAAACTGGATGGAGAATGAGTTTGATGAATTGACAAAAGGAGGCTTCAGAAAGTGGGTAATAACAAACTTCTCCAAGCTTAAGGAGCATGTTCTAACCCAATGCAAAGAAAATAAGAACGTGGAAAAAAAGGTTAGATGAAATCCTAACTAGAATAACCAGCTTAGAGAAGAATACACATGACTCAATGGAGCTGAAAACCACAGCAAGAGAACTTCGTGAAGCATGCACAAATTTCAATAGCTGAATCAATCAAGCAGAATAAGGATATTAGATATTGAAGATCAACTCAATGAAATAAAATGAGAAGGCAAGATTAGAGAAGAAAGAGTGAAAAAAATGAACAAAGCCTCCAAGAAATATGGGATTATGTGAAAAGACCAAATCTAGGTATGATTGGTGTACAACAATGTGATGGGGAGAATGAAACCAAGTTGGAAAACACTCTTCAGGATATTATCCAGGAGAACCTTTCCAACATAGCAAGGCACACCAACATTCAACTTCAGGAAATACAGAGAACACCACAAATATATTCCTCAAGAAGGGCAACCCCAAGGCACACACTCATCAGTATCACCAGGGTAGAAATAAAGGAAAAAATGCTAAGGGCAGCCAGAGAGAAAGGTTGGATTACCCACAAAGGGAAGCCCATCAGACTCACAGCGGATCTCTCGACAGAAACCCTATAAGCCAGAAGAGAGAGGGGGCCAATATACAACATCCTTAATGAAAAGAATTTTCAGCCCAGAATTTCATATCCAGCCAAACTAAGCTTCGTCAGTGAAGGAGAAATAAAATCCTTTATGGAAAAGCAATTGCTGAGAGATTTCATCACCACTAGGCATGCCTTAGAAGAGCTCCTTAAGGAAGCAACATGGAAAAGAAAAATCAGTACTAGCCACTGCAAAAACATACCAACAGTAAAGACCATCAGCACAATGAAGAAGCTGTATCAACTAATGGGCAAAACAACCAACTAGCATCAAAATGGCAGGATCAAATTCGCATATAACAATATTAACCTTAAATGTAAATGGGCTAAATGCCCCAATCAAAAGATACAGACTGACAAATTGGATAAAGGTTCAAGAACCATCACTATGCTGTATTCAGGAGACCCTCTCATGTGCAAAGCTGAAAACCACAGCATGAGAACTTCATGAAGCATGCACAAGTTTAGATAGTTGAATCAATCAAATAGAATAAGGATATCAGAGATTGAAGATCAGCTCAATGAAATAAAATGAGAAGGCAAGATTAGAGAAAAAAGAGTGAAAAAAAAGAACAAAGCCTGCAAGAAATATGGGATTATACATACACTGAATATGGTATTTAGCATACACACATATGCTAAAAATAAATGAATGGAGGAAGATTTACCAAGGAAATGGAGAGGAAAAAAAAGCAGGGGTTGCAATCCTAGTCTCTGATAAAACAGACTTTAAACCAACAAATATCAAAAGAGACAAAGCAGGTCATTACATACTGGTAAAAAGATCAATGCAACAAGAAGAGCTAACTATCCTAATTATGTATGTATCCAATACAGGAGCACCCATATATATGAAGCAAGATCTAATGACCTAGAAAGACACCTAGACTCCCACATAATAATTATTGGAGACTTTAACACTACACAGTCAATATTAGACAGAACAATGAGACAGAAAATTAACAAGGATATCCAGGACTTGAACTCAGATCTGGACCAAGCAGATCTAATAGACATCTACAGAACTCTCCACCCTAAATCTGCAGAATATACATTATTCTCAGTACCACATAGCACTTACTCTAAAATTGACCACATAATAGGAAGTAAATCACTCCTCAGCAAATGCAACAGTCTCCCAGACCACAGTACAATCAAATTAGAACTCAGGATTAAGAAACTCACTCCAAACCACACAACTACATGGAAACTGAACAACCTGTTCCTGAATGACTACTGGATAAAGAATGAAATGAAGGCAGAAATAAAGATGTTCTTCAAAACCAATGAGAATGAAGACACAACTTACCAGAATCTCTGGGACACATTTAAAGCAGTGTCTAGAGGAAAATTTACAGCACCAAGTGCACACTTGAGAAGTGAGAAAAGATTTAAAATTGATACCCTAACATCACAATTAAAAGAACTAGAGGAGCAAGATCAAACAAACTCAAAGCTACCAGAAGATAAGAAATAACTAAGATCAGAGCAGAACTGAAGGAGGTAGAGACACAAAACTCCTTCAAAAAATAAATAAATCCAGGAGCTAGTTTTCTTTAAAAGGTCAACAAAATAGATAGACTGCTAGCCAGACTAACAAAAAGAAAAGAAAGAAGAATCAAATAGATACAACAAAAAATGATAAAGGGGATATCACCACCAATTCCACAGAAATACAAACTACCATCAGAGATTACTATCAACAACTCTATGTGCATAAACCAGTAAATCTAGAAGAAATGGATAAATTCCTAGACATTTACACCCTCCCAAGACTAAACCAGGAAGAAGTTGAATCCCTGAATAGACCACTAACAAGGTCTGAAGTTAAGGCAGCAGTTAATAGCCTATCAACCAAAAAAAAAAGTCCAGGACCAGAAGGGTTCACAGCCAAATTCTACCAGAGGTACAAACAGGAGCTGATATCATTCCTTCTGAAACTAATCCAAACAATACAAAAAGAGGGAATCCTCCCTTACTCATTTTATGAAACCAGCATCATTCAGATATCAAAACCTGGCAGAGACACAACTAAAAAAGACAATTTCAGGCCAATATCCATGATGAACATTGATGTGAAAGTTCTTCATAAAATACTGGCAAACAGAATCCAACAGCACATCAAAAGCTTATTCATCACAAACAAGTCGGCTTCATCCCTGAGATGCAAGGCTGGTTTAACATATGCAAATCTATACATATAATTCATTACATAAACAGAACCAATGACAAAAACCACATGATTATCTCAATAGATGCAGAGAAGGCCTTCAACAAAATTCAGCAGCCCTATATGTTAAAAACTCTCAATAAACTAGGTATCGATGGGATGTTTCTCAAAAAAATAAAAATTATTCATGACAAACCCATAGCCAATATCATACTGAATGGGCGAAAACTAGAAGCATTCCCTTTGATAACCGGCACAAGACTGGGATGCCCTCTCTCACCACTCCAATTCAACATAGTATTGGAAGTTCTGGCCAGAGCAATCAGGCAACAAAAATAAAGTGTATTTGATTAGAAAAAGAGGAAGTCAAATTGTCTCTATTTGCAGACGACAAGATTATATCTTTAGAAGACCCCATTGTCTCAGCCCAAAATCTACTTAAGCTTATAAGTAAGTTCAGCAATGTCTGAGGATACAAAATCAATGGCAGAAATCACAAGCATTCCTATACACCAATAAGAGACTTAAAGAAGGCCAAATCAAGAATGAACTGCCATTCACAATTGCCACAAAGAGAATAAAATACCTAGGAATACAACTAACAAAGGATGTAAAGGACCTCTTCGAGGAGAATTACAAACCACTGCTCAAGGAAATAGGAGAGGGAACAAACAGATGGAAAAACATTCCATGCTTATGGTTACAAAGAATCAATATTGTGAAAATGGCCATACTGCCCAAACTAATTTATAGATCAATGCTATCCCCATCAAGCTACCACTGACCTTCTTCACAGAACTGGAAAAAACCACCTGAAACTTCATATGGAACCAAAAAAGAGCCCACATAGCCAGGAAAATCTTACAAAAAAAAAAAAACAAAGCCGGAGGCATTGTGCTACCTGACTTCAAACTATACTACAAGGATACAGTAATCAAAACAGCATGGTACTGGTACCAAAACAGAAATATAGACCAATGGAACAGAACAGAGGGCTTGGAAGTAACACCACATATCTACAACGATCTGATCTTTGACAAACCTGACAAAAACAAGCAATGGGGAAAGAATTCCCTGTTTAATAAATGGTGTTGAGAAAACTGGCTAATCAGATGAAGAAAGTTGAAACTGGACCCTTTCCTTACCCCTTATACAAAAATTAACTCCAGATGGATTAAAGATTTAAACATAAGACCTAACATCATAAAAATCCTAGAAGAAAACTTAGGCAAAACCATTCAGGACTTTGGCATAGGCAAGAACTTCATGTCTAAAACAACAAAAGCAATGGCAACAAAAACCAAAAGAGAAAAATGGGATTTAATTAAACTTA